>QANZ01053924.1:0-106152 GCA_003254925.1 Chamaecrista fasciculata | reverse complement strand
TATTAGGGACCGATTCTTTGGACCGATACAATGTTATGGACCAAATTTTATGTTTACAATACTTTTCATGTTATTTGCATTCTAGTCCCCAAAGTATTACTTATTATTTTCTTTATATTCAAATTCATAAATATGCCCCATTATTCATGGCTGGGATTCTCTACGAGCTTTGAATTATCACTCACACATGTTAGGGATTGATTAATTGGTCAGATACAAATTTATGGACCAAATTGCATTCTCAAAAGAATTTTAATGTTATTTTCATTTTGCCCCATAATCTCATTCAATAGGATGGACCAAAATCCATCATCCTATAGGATTGAGAAATCACGCTTTCCAAGAGCATCTCATCCAAATATCATCCTAGTCAAACCCCACCCAAACACCTATCATCTCATCTCAATCTCAATCTCAACATCATTATTTCATACCATTTCTACCCATATACAAATTAAAAAAATCCATAATCATATTTCAACCAACCACAATCATTACATACCCTTTTATATAATTTCACACCCTATTATACATCATTTTCTCTCAAACCATCCAAACACTTCATCTCATCCTAATTTCAACATCATCTCATCTCATCTCATAGGTTGAGATTGGATTGAGATTGGATTGAACTTACAAGTTCCCAAACAGGCCCAGTTTGTGGATCTTCACAAATAATTATATTATAACATATAATAATATGATAAAAAAGATAAATTAGGGATCGCCTTCAGGGGTAATTGTTACTTTTTTGAGACAAGTTCAAAGAGAAAAAACAACTCAAGTGAACAAGATAACTCAAAACCAGATAAAAGATGAAAAAGAAAAACATATATTTAGCTATTACTACTTAACACTTGTAAGTCACCTTCGTACTTAAAATATTAAATAAACTAGCCTTTGATGCATGGGTAGGCTCCCTAAATGCAAATCTTACAATTTAGTCCTAAACGTTAATCATAGCATTTATCACTTAAACATTCTTCTAAAGCAATCCTTACATATTTATTACATGTATATGTAGAGTATATTTCAACGACCATAAATATTGAATTGCAATGCACGTGCAAAGATTCATTCTCCAAACTATTTTTTTTTGCTATAAATGTATTTGTGCTCACATTATTAAATGACCTAGGCAAATGATCCAAAACAATTTTTATGTAGACTCTAATTACATTAATTATATAGAATTAATTAAATTACATAAAGAAGGTCAAAGTATACTTTTGGTCCCATAACTTTTATTCAGGTCTCAATTTGGTCATATAACTTTTTTATTGCACTTTTGGTTTCATATCTTTTGCTCAAAAAGTTTCACTGTCAGTCTCATATCTTTGAGTTAGGTGGGACTGACAGTGAAACTTTTTGAAAAGATATGAGACCAATTTTGCATCTTGACCAAAAGATATAGTGGGACAAAAAATTATACGGGACCAAAATTTGCAACCTGAGCAAAAGATATGTGACTAAAAGTGCAAAAAAAAAAATTATGGGACCAAGTTGAGACCTGAGCAAAAAGTTATGGGACCTAAAATGCACTTTGACCCATAAATAAATTAAGGATTTATCTAATATGTGCCCTTAGGGCACATTTTAAGGTTTTTTCTAATTGGTTAGTAGAGCATTTCATATATTGAAATCAACGAAAATTCATTTAAAAAATATTTTTTAATGTTTGAAAACTCACTTGACCAATTAAAAGAAACCTTAACATGTGTCCTTGGGGCACATGTTAGAAAGACCCATAAATTAATATCATATCATAAAACTACATTATACTTATACTAAATTAAGAATTTAATTATAAAGATATCAAAGTTGGATAATATTCAAAAGCATTATTAAGATGGATGAAGTCTAGATGATTGTATCTGGCTAGTTTGCTATGAGCGGGTGTTTGTATTACATAATATAATTTTTTAGTATTATTTTTTTTAAAAAAAGTTGTTAGATAAATAAAAAAAATATATAATAATATATAGGTCAAAGTGAAAATTTGGTCCCTTATCTTTTGCTCAGTTCCCAATTTGGTCCTGCATCTTTTTTGTTACAATTTTAGTCCTATATATTTGCAAAAATTATAATTTTGGTCTCATATCTTTTAAGATATAGGACCACTTTTAAGTCTGACCTAAAGATATAGGATCAATTATGCAATTAACCCAAAGATATGAGACCAAATCTGCAACAGAAAAAGGTATGGGATCAAATTGGGACCTGACCCAAAGATATGAGACCAAATTGGGAACTGAGCAAAAAATATGGGACCAAATTTGCTCTTTAGCCTAATATATATATATTAGGCTAAATTGTACTTTTCGTCTTGTAACCTTTTCTCAAGTCTTAATTTAGTTCCATATTGTACTTTTGGTTCCATATCTTTAGGTTAGATTGCAAAATTGATCTCATATCTTTTGTTCAAGTTGCATAATTGGTCTCATATCTTTGCAAAATATTGCACATTATGGGACCAATGTAAGGATGGCAATTTGGGTGGATATTTAGGATACCCGTCCGAATCCACCCGTAAAAAATATCTGATATCCGTCGGATACCGGATATTGGATAGAGTACGAATATTTAAAAATAAAAAATCAACTATCCGGTATCCATTCGAAATGAACGGATAGTTATGGTACCCGATACCCTATAATATAACAATTTTATCATATTTTATACATTTTTTATTATATTTTTAATTAATTTATTTTAATTAACGGATATTGGGTATCGAATTTCAAATATATCCAATTTTCAAATTAGGATATCCTATCCTATATCTATTATTTTCGGGCATTTCGGATATTTAGGGTATCCGTTGGATACTGGATATCAGATAAGATAGGATACAGATACTGTAATTGGTTTACGAATACGGATAGTAAAACAATTTACGGTATCCTATCCGTTGCCATCCCTAGACCAATGGTAAAACGTTTTACAAAGATATGTGACCAAATTTTCAACAAAAAAAAATGAGACCATATGAGACCATTTACGGTAATTGTTACTTTTTGAGACAAGTTCAAAGAGACAAAAACAACTCAAGTGAACAAGATAATTCAAAACCAGATAAAAGATGAAAAAGAAAATCGTATATTTAGCTATTAGTACTTAACACTTGTAAGTCAGCTTCGTACTTAAAAAATTAAATAAAAGAGCAAATACGGAGCTGGGAACTATGTGACATATGATATACTCATATAGTTGCTAGCCAATAACTTTGCCAATGATCAACACTCCACATCTAAAGATTGCTGGCATTAGATCACGAGAAGTCATTTGAATTGAAGTTAGTAGTAAACGGATCCTAAATATTATCCATTTACTCAGCTTTCTTCTTCATCACTTTCGACTAAGTTCAAATGATTCATGTTCTTTTCAAGAGGTGGAAGACCGTCCTCAGAATCAGAAGAGCTTTGAGGCTCGCTTTCTTCATCACTTTCGATCGAATTCAAATGATTCGTGTTCTTTTCAAGAGGCGGAAGACCATCCTCAGAATCAGAAGAGCTTTGAGACTCCCTTTCATGTGTAGCAACTGTCATGCAGCAGCAGCAGAAAACAGAAAACACCTTAGGACAAAATTGCCAATACTTTTGAAGTATATAGAGGCATGTTTTCAGATAAAATCAAATAATAGCACCCTTACAGTCTTAATAAGAGAAAACCTATATTTTGGTCCCAGAATTTGTCTCAAAACTAATATTTAGTTCTTCAATATTGGAAATACATTTTTTAGTCCCTAACTTTTTAAAAAACGTTGATTATTTAATTCTTGTCTTCTTGAAATATTATCTATGGGGACTAAAGAGTTGATAATTATAATAAAATCAGGGATTAAGAAGTATATTTCGAATATTAAGGGAATAAAACATAGTTTTGGGACAAATTACAAAAAAGTAGGTATAATCCTCTTACTAAACAATAGCATTAGATTTAGAAACAGAAAATGGAGGGATAAAATGCAACAAACTAATAATCTCTCCATATATAAAATGAGAAAGAGACTTCATTAAAACGATATGGAGCAAACTAAAAAGTAAACATAAGAAAACGCCAAATGTAAGTGGATGGCCGAAACAAAAAATTAAGATTTATTAGCTATGCTCCTCAATCCCCGTAGTGTAAAGAAAAATTAGGACCCAAACATACCTTCATTATCTGAAGGACCCCTATGAATCTGACTCTGTTGTGACAGCCAAGAATTTTGAACAGAAATAATATCAGCACTATTTTGGCATTTGGAATAGGCATTCAGCAATTCCCTGCATTGGTAAATAATCGGAATTATTGGATATAGAAGAGTTTAGGAAAAGCCCCATAATGCCAGTAAGCATCAAATATTCAAATTAATAAGATGTTCATCTATTAATGAAACTGGAGGGAGAGAACTAAATAGGATGAAATAGGGATAGTTTCCATTGCAGAGGCACTCAGTGAGCATAAACCTATTTTTCTCATTCAACCTGTGGAGACAAATTATGCCATGCTGGGATTTCAACCACGCCTTCATAAAAATCAAAATTCAGAAGCAAAAATAAAATAATATTTTGATAAAAAAAAATTAATTAATTGAAGATAAGGGAGAGCAAATAAAAAAAGGACAAGTCCTCCCAAAACAAAGAATAATATGACAGACATAAACTAACTAAAACGTACCGATTCAGGGACACAAAAGCATGACCCCATTTAAACTTGCTGAGCAACAGATTTGCTGTTTCTTCTTCCCCACTGAAAAATCACATTAAAAATTTATTAATGATATAAAAGAATTGGAAATGGGTAACCTCTCTCTCTCTCTCTCACACATAGACACATACACACAAACACATCTATGTGTGTATGTGCGTATCTCTATATGATGATGAAGCGAAAACTTCGACAGAAAAGCACATAAATCATACAGCTCTGCCATGAGTGACATAAATTTCTAACTTCAATGGAGTACAATTTTACAAATAACTCCAACAGACAATGATTTCCTAGATGCTTAAGCGAGGCCCAGGATGAATTATCTAAATGCCTATTTTATATTTAAATATTATGTTCTTTGTGACACAACTACAATTTCATAGAAATATTAACTTTTTTTTTCTTTTGGAAAAGGTGGGAGCGGGGGTTCAAGAGCGTTGAAAACACTAGAAACATAACAAAAATGAAGATATTATCTCATCCATAGTTATTAGTATCCTACGATTCGCGATTCGAATCCTACGATTCGGCATCAAAACGATACGTATCGTTGAATGAATCCTTTGATGCGATACTCATTGGAATCCTACGATTCGCATCGGAATCGTGAATCGAACGATTCCGACGATTCAGAAGAGTATAGTAAAACAAAGGCTGCAATGTTAAAAAAACATGACTGATCACAAAAAAAAATGTTAAAACACTAAAGCAGTAACAACATAGTATAATTTCAGAGTCAGGAGCTTATATGAGTTTGAAAAAAAAAAAAAGGCATTCAAATTCAAGATACTAGTGAACAAAACATTGGAGATGATGAAGGGGGTAATGAAGAGGAAGCAGATGATGGAATAGTCATGTTAGTGATACTAGTGATGGTAGTGATGTTAATCTAGATGAATAGGACTAGAAGATAATTAATTTTAACTTTTTTTTGTTAGTTATGAGTTATAAATTATGACTTATGAGTTCTTTTTTATTATGATTTGTCATTTATGACTTTATGTGAGACTTATATAATTTTTTGTCATTCATATAATATACTTCAGACTATTTTTCATTGTATTCTTGAATCCTACGATTCGATACGATTCACGATTCAAAAATTAGCTTAACGATTCACGATTCAAATCCCGATTTGACAACTATGATCTCATCACAGCTTTAGCACCCAATAGAAGAAAATCTAAAGGGCAACGAAGCATTTTAATACCAGATTGTTAGAGCAGCAGATAAGGCCTCCACACATGATAGTTCACATGGCCGACCATAATTTACTGGGTTTGCTGCTACAAGCCATGGTACTGCAATTTAACGCAGTGTAATCAGTAATACAGATATGAAATGAAAAACTAATTGACCCTCATGCCAAAACTAGTTCAGTTGACAAAATAAACTGTCAGATCACGATGCTACATCGGTCAAGGACTAGTGCATTTGCATAGAATAATAAGTTTATACAAAGGCGGGGTGCAGTGCAGCGCAGCCGCACAAAAGGTACATCATCTAAGCGTGCCCATGAGCAATCCACAACAGCCAACCCTTTCTTCTTGATTAAAGGGTAATCTTCTCTTGAGACACAATTCTTTCCAACAGGACTGTAAACAGAAGTAGCATAAATCATCAATGAACAAGGGAGCTTTAATATTTAGCTGCTTCACATTGAAAGTAATCACATAGCTAATTTAAAATCAACTACAAAAAGAATGAATCAGCGAGTGCTGAGTGCAGCGCCAACACTACTAATGAAAATTCATGTGTGGGGTCAAGAACCCAATATTCTACAGTCCAATCACTCTTCTCTGTCAGTCTAAAAGTTGACCCAAATAATGGTATTCACTGATTAATAGATAGCATTAATTGGCTATCTCAGAAAAGCAGAATGTATGGATACCCATCCGCAGAACCTTAGGACTATTGCACCATAGGCGAAAACAAAATAAACTCAATGCAAAATGAGAGGCTGACAACCATTCAAGTAATTGTGAGAAGCCATAAATACTTCAACTCTAAGATCAATCAACTAGCTGATAAAAAAGTGTACCCAAAAAAAAACTAGTCAATAAAATGTATAAACCCTCTTGGCATGTTATAATATTGAGATGATGCATGTTCAGGCAAAAGTAACATTGTTGATAAGTATAATGAGCAGAAAAATATTTTACTGTTAAGTACCTTAGAACAATGCCCCCAAAACCATTACTGACACGTAATTCCTGCATAAAATTGTTCAGTCAGGATCAGTGGATAAAAAATCATGTTTAAGGAGCACAATTAGACCTTCAGATAACACAAATTTGATAATGAAAATGGGTAGCAAGTAAGTATTATGAAAGTGAAACAATGCTTTTAAATTATCATCCTTCTACTTGCAACACACTCCTAAAAATAATAATAAACACATTTTGGCATTGATTTTTTTAATAGAACATTGGCAGATGTGTTATCCTAAATACTTGTTATTGAAATAATGCCTACAGAAACTATGGTATCTTAATGAACCGTTGTAGCAATGCTGCAGACACAAACACTCGTGGTTGGCCAAAAATTCGAATAACCTTCTCATTTGTTAATTTGGGTGAAAGCTTCTCTTGTTTTGCATCCTCCCATATAAAAGCTTCCTCCACCGCCCCACTTAAGGAATACCTCAAATTTCACAAGTAGTAGCCTTTAGAAACAGTTCTCCCCGCAGCAGTTTACTATTTGGTAATGGTTTATCCAATGTCAATCATGACATAATCTTCCTTATCTACTATATGTCTGAATTTTTTCAGATATATTTAGGACGCATGGGAGGAAAGAACTTGAAATTAAATAACCAGGGGATTTTTCCTCGTATCCTCTAGCATTCAGAACCTTATAGTTTGTCTAGTGAGATAACCCCATTGTAAAGTTTGACTTGCATTTAATCAGCCAAACAAATCATTAATCTGATGACACGAATGACATTTATCATCCAAGTAGTACACAGATACTATATAAGAAGTATGCACAACAATTTGCACATACTACTTCATCCATATTCATGCTTATGCACCTATTATTATAAATGTGTAAATGCACCTAAGCAAGTGTTGAAGAAAAAAAGTGAAAGAATGGTGAAAAGAAGGAACAAATACTTGCTTTTAACAGGCCAAATCTTGAAAGTTTGCGTCCAGTACACCTTTTGATATCACATTGACCAAAGTCCTGAGTCAAGGTCATAAACACCGATTACATTCAAATTCCAAAGTCATAAGATGATAATTCAATTGAATATAGTAACACATATATTCATACCCACATGGCAAGCTGTACTTTCGGGCCAGTTGGCTCCTCCTTCTCATCAATTGCTGCAGCAAGAAATCACAAACACTAAGCATCTTTTTGCCTAAAATAAATAATTAATTTGAACAGAAACAATGGAGCAATTGTCACCTTGAACGGAACTTTGAGATTCGTCATCCCTGTGGAAGTGGAGAGTAGTGTGAGATAACAAAACCCAGTTAGAAGAAAAAATAAACTTTAACACAGAAACAATTAGGTGATTACTCAGTACTGATTATAGATTCTGGTAAAGGAATTACAGTAAGAATTGCTGGTCTCGACTGGATTGACCACGATGATTCCGATGACCTTTGAATCTTCTCTGTTTGTTATTACCCATTTAGCAAATTCGAAGGACGATGCCTTGCGTTTGTTAATTTTGCAGTTGGTTCGAGAATTAGGCTCACCGAACAGGCTTCTGTCCAGAAGCGCGCGACGCCGCCAAGGGGTGTGGAACAGTGGATCACTGGGCAAAAATATATTATTCCGTAATTAAATTACTTGAAGCCTCACTTGTTTTTATAATATGAAACGTTAATACTTAATATTATAAATCCTAGGAGAAATTACGCTTTGCAATCTTGATTACCAAAAAAAAAAAATTACTCTTTGGCATCTTATAGTTTCATTATATTTCATTTTGGTACTTTGTAATTTAAAAATGATATTTTAGTACTATGTGGTATTATCTGCTAACGTTTTGATACCCTGAGTTTTAATTCTATTAAAAAACTTACAGAACTTGACAATATGAGACTATTTTGTACTTTTAACTAATTTTAGGAGATAAAAGACAATTTTAATATAAGAAAAAGAGGTTAAAATTACTAAAAAACAAATCTCATCGAAATAGTCCTTAAAAACACAAGATATTAGAAATATAATTTCGTGACAGAATTTATTTCATTAGATTCGTTGTCATTAGTAGGTTTTAGATATGCAAATTATTTTTGAAAACTTTTTCCCTATTAATTACCATTTTTTACTTGAAAATGTTATATTACGATATTAGAATAAAAAGTTATGTGGACAATTTTAACTTCGTTTGCTTTCAAATTTTTACCACAAGCTTATAAAAATATGTAGATCTCAAACATACCAATTAAAATTTCAAACTATTGGGTTTGTTAATTTCTAAAAATTATAAACTAAAAACTCCAAATATTAGCCTAAAACTAGCTTAAAAGTTTTTCTAAAACACTAAGAACCCTAATACTACTCTAATTTCTCCAAAACTACATTCTAAAATTCTAGGATCTTATAATAGACATGACAAATGTTGTGGTAATTAGAGGATTTAGAGGGAAATGAGAAGTAGAGACTAAGGGTGTACGCGGACTGGGCTAAGTCAGTGTACACCTTGAGACCATGCCAGAGTTTCTCTTATTTTTTTAAAAAAAGTAAATTAAGTAGATTTTTTTTTTGGTTTGGCCATATTCTACTAAATTAAATATACTAAATTTATTTTTTTAAAAAAATAAGAGACCTAGAATTTTAAAGTGTAGTTTTGAAGAAATTAGAGTAATATCAGTGGTCCTTAGTGTTTTAAATCGACTTTTAAGCTAGTTTTAAGCCAATATTAGGAGTTTTTAGAAATTAGCAAACACGATAGTTTAAAATTTTAATTGTTAGATTTGATATCTATGTATTTTTATAAATGTGATAAAAATTTGAGAGCAAATGGAGTTAAAAATTTTTGCATGGCTTCTTATTCTAACACCATAATATAATATTTTTGAGTAAAAAATAATAACTGATAGAGATAAAGTTATCAAAAATAAATTGCTTATCTAAATCCTACTCATTCTAGAGTTTTGTGCTTTTAGGGATTGTTTTGAAGAGATTTAAATATTTGTGGGTGTTTCAATAATTTTAACCTCTTTTTTCTTCATTAAAATTGTCTTTTGTCTCCCAAAGTTGGTTAAAATTGCCAAATAGCTCCATAAGTGTCAAATTTTGTTATTTTTTTTAACGAAATTAAAACTGAGCATACAAAGTGTTAACAAAAAATATTATAGAAGATTAGAATGTCACCTTTTATAACATATGATACTAAAGTGAATTATGAATTATGGCCAAATCACATAATATCAAAGTAAAATCATTGAATATTGTAAAGAACTACCAAAAAAAAAAAGTATAATTTAATTTAAATATTATGTATCTTATTCTATATCATAGATTTTCATATCATAATGTATCAAATGCACCCATAGAAATGTATGAGCTTTTCACATCACCCTATCTCACTCAAATATTTTTTATGTTCTCAGCTTGAGTACATATCCTCCCAATCTCAATGAGTTTAAGAGCTCAAAGCCTCAAACTCTCATTTCATGTCATTATTCAAAATTATTGATTATTATGGAAAGTAAAAATTGAAAAGGTAGCCGCATAGACATTTGACATTTCAATTCGCATTCAAAGTTCCAAACTGAAACCAGTGAAAGACCAAACCCTAACATCTATATTTCGTCTTCTCCCATTCGCATTCAAAGTCCCATTTCGTCTTCTATCTCATAACTTAATGAACATAGTGCTGCCACTTTTCGGATGTTATGAAATTAGTACTTTTTATATTAATTATAAAATTAATAGTAATTAAAGGTCAAACCGCCCAAACCAAACCGCCAAAACCGCCCTTATATTGGTTTGGTTTGATATTTTTTTTCAAACCAAACGGTTTGAGTTTTCTCCAAACCGATACGAGCGATTCGATTTAAAAAATCATTTTAAACTGCTCAAACCGCCCAACAAACACCCCTAGCCTTATAAATAATGCCCTTAAGGTCATGGGCTCACGAGAGAGAGAAAGAAGAATGAACATAAAAGAAAAGGGCCTAGCAACGCATATTTGTACCTGACCCGTCGGGTTCAACTGGTTATGGTTCGAAACTTCTCAAATTTGCAGAAACAACCTACAAATTAGATAAAATGCAAAATTATACCTGACCCATGTTTTCACTTTGCAGACACAATCCCATTCACACTTTCATTCACATGCTTCTCCTCAGACACCTCCCTACGACCACGGCAAACTCCTTCACGGATCATCCCGTCCGTCAAGCACCTCTAGACTCATCATCTACATTCTTACAAATTCCGATCCACCTTCTGCTCCAACAGACTCCCCCTCTTCAAATTACAAGTTTCGACGCTGAAAACTCATAAAATAGGTGAAGATTTCTTCCACAGTCATCAAGCCTAGGGGTCGTTCAAGTTTCTACTTCTGGTTAAGTATTTGGCTGGAATTGTTGTGGCGACTTGTACATAGCTCACTGCAATGTTGCGGAGGTACCTATAGGATTTCTTAACGCATTTTCCCCATTTTTCATCTTCGTTACAAACTACTTTCTGGGTTCTACGCTGGCGACGAATTCTAAGCATTTTAGTCCGCAGCGCTTACTCAGTTTTTGTACTAAGATTTGGGAACACTCCATTGATTTCACTGGTTTTGATATCATCGCGCCATTGTTAAGAATGATTTATTGATGGTTGAATTGCAGGTCGATTTTGGAAATATCATCTCGTAGAACTATTGGAATAAACCCTAGACATTTTACAAATCGGGTTCGTAACTTTGTACTATTTTTGTTTATTGCCCATGTAGTGAAATGTATGTTGATATGACCTTTTGGAAACTGATTAATAGACTAAAGTACGACATAGCATACTGTCACTTATTTAATGTGTGCTGAACTTGGCTTCACTGTTAGCTCATGTTTCAGATATTCAGTCTTTCACAAGCAATTTTTGCTTTTTATAACAATCATTTTGTCTCCCCCTTTAATTTTAATTGCGCAAGCTTAGCATTAGGAACTTAAGCTGTATAGAACTATAGGAAATTATATCTTTCTGATTCCATGGGATGCTCTAATTTTCTTGACCCATGTTCGTACTGTAAACAAATTAGGTTGTTGATATGATAATATTCATTTCTATATTCAATTAGGTTCATTGGCGTTCTTACTTTCTAAGTAATTTCCTTTTTATCTTCATTGCATATTTCAGGCAATACCTTCATGTCTATCTTCAAGAAAGAAATTCTCAACTGCATCTAAACTGAGTGGAGCCTCAACTCCTGAATCTGCTGGCAAGCCTCCCGAGTCTGAAGGTTCTCTATCAAATTTTTTCATTGGCAGTGTTGCTGTTGGTGCTGCTTTTTTGACAGCATACCAAGCTGGTTATTTGGACCATTATCTTAAGAAAGAACAGCACAAGGTTGTCCAGGAAGCTCAGATTGATTTTACCACTGGAGATTCAAAAGATCTCCAACGTCCTGTGGAACATTTGGTGACACCTAGCAATGGCAGTCCTTCTGCGGAGCGTGCAGAGCAGAAGGTTGATAGCCAACTTCCTGAGCTTAAAAATGTATCAGAAGACCAAGATGATAAGAAGATAAAAGTGCAAGACCATTCTGATATTGCTGAAGATGGTAACGTCAATGCCAAAGAAAACCAGTTGCCTGAATTTCCTCAAAGTAATGCAGCTAATGATGATCCAAGTAAAGAGTCCCCTATACAATCAATAGGCGATGACATCAAAATCACAGAGGCATACATTGACACTGGACTGAAAGAGGGAATACAACTTGCAGCGTCATCTACACTGACTAGTTCTGGTCCAGATGAAAGTGAGATAGAAAACACTCAACCAAAGCCACAGGCAATGGGTGAAAGAAGAGAGGTACTTATGAGTTGGCCAGTATTTAATGTACAGCTTAATCATTAATATTAACCCAGACTAAGAGCATGAGCATTTCTAAATTTAAGTTGTACTTGTACTGGGTGTATCTACACATCTTTGATTACATTGGGGTGTTCCAAAATATTTTTATTATAAAAAAGAAACAGTTTGATTCCGTTACATATTGGGTAAGTTGTTTAAATCTTAAAAATATGACTATATATTGTTAATTATAAGAAGTCGACTATATACCCTGATATCATTTATTATTGTGGCTAATTTTATTATATTACTATTTTGATTAAGTTTATATTATAAGAGGTTCATTATTTATTTATTGTTGTAAGAGTTGTCATATACTATAAGATATTCTTCATTTATTTAGTATATATTGATGTACCTGTACCCTATATCTGGAAAATAAATTTCTGTATTCCATATGTATATCCATACTCATGCAATGTAGGCTGTAACCTTTTAGTATATACGTTTGGTTAAATATTATAATGGAATGTTGGCTTATCAAATAATTATGTTGTTTAGCAATTTTAAATATTGTTAGACTTGCAAAGGTAGCTCATTGCAGCCCTTAGTTCATGGATGGAAAGGATTGGGTCCTTCACTCTTTTCTTTCCTTGTATATTATAAGTATGTGATTTTGAACCAGATATGTTTTCTGTACATGAGGATTACTTGTAAGTCATTATTGTCATGAAATGCATTTTGATGTTTATTGCTTTATACAAGGTTCTTTTCATTGTTAATCCATTGCAGGACACATTAGATAAAGGCATCGAAGAACCATCACCTCTCCTTGAGGCATATCACTTGGGAAGTAAGGCTGAAGAAAGGATTGCGAATTTATTTTATAGTCAAGGTTTGACTGAGAATGGCCAATTTTCTGATGAAAACGAGGTTATTGTCTGGATCTTCCTTTTATATTATTTTTAAATTATTTGTTGTCTTGTTATGCTGCTGAAAATTGACCATGGATGAATACTAACTATTGCTTGAACCACTAGGTACTTAGTGGTGCAATGGAGGGTTTGAAAGATGGTTACATTTCTAAGGATGGGAAACTGGTTCTTGATTTCTTACAAGCCATCCATGCTGCTGAGAAAAGGCAAGCTGAATTAGATGCACGTGTTTTTATGGAAGAGAAGAAAATGTTGAAGGTTTGGTCTATAGCATAAATAACCTATGTATTCTGTTAACGCCATATGCAACTATGCTTAGTATTTGTATATTTGTACCTTCTTTGTCGATTATTTTTGGTATAATGTGATAAGCTTTCTTAGTTTGTTCTAATCCCTTCATTATGGTAGGAAAAATATGCTTAATATTTGTACACTTGTACTTCTTTTGTTCATTGTTTTTGGTATAAATGTGATGGGCTGTCATGAACTGTTCTAATCTCTTTGTTCATGTTAGGAAAAATATGATAAAATGTTGAAAGATGCAGCAGCTAGAGAACTTATGCATGCTGAAGAAGCTTCAATGTTGGATAAGGTATGAGAGTTTTGATTTGCTCTCTTTCTTCATTCTAAACCTGGTATTTACTAGTTGGTTTTTGTTGTAAACGCATGAATTGGAATAACTAAGCGAGAAAATGGTTGGCTGCTATTCCAATCTCTTAATCTGAGAAGAATCTTTATGGACATTTGCTGCTCACTGTCTCTAACTATCTATTATATATAACTTAACTATAGTTTCTTAATCTTATGCTAAACTTAATCAGATATACTTAAACTGAACCAAGATCACTCTATTCTCATTAAGTGGATAAACTATAATCATAATCAAATTTTAGCTTTCAGCTAGATGTATTTTTTGAATGTGAACACAGCCTGTCCTATCCTGTCCATTGACATAGCTGAGTATTTTCCCTAATAACTAATAAGCACTACTTTGCTTTTACCTGGCTGTTTAAATCTGTTAATTCCCTTTTTGCTTTTTATACTTTTCAGGAGCTAAAAAGAGAAAGAGCAAAATCAGCTCTTGCTATCAAGTCACTTCAGGAAAAGATGGAGGAGAAGTTGAAGATGGAACTTGAACAAAAGGTGCACATTTAGTTTTCTTTTGAATATTTAAATTCTCTTTTCCCTTTCTTTTTCTGTTTATCTATTTATTTCTTATACTATCATTATAAGAATTTTGTTAAAAACCATACCAATTTTTGGGTAATTGCAGGAAAGTGAAGCAGAAATGAAGTTGGAAAAGGCTCAGGAATTAGCAAAGGCAGAGTTGAATGCAGCCATAGCAAATGAGAAGGCAGCTCAAATTGAAAAAATGGCTGAAGCAAATATTAATGTGAGGCTTATGATAAATTTAGGAATGGCTGGATACAATTATATCTTGACTAGTCATAGCTTAACAAGGATAAGTTTCATATTTTATTAAATATTCAAAAGGTGGCTTATGGAAGACTGAACACTTAATTGTTGACGACAATTATATGTGTGAAAATAATAATAAAAAAAAGTTAATAATAAATATGTTGTCTTCTATTAAGAGCAACTCTATCAAAAAGGTCAGTAGCTTAGTGTTTACCTTCTAAAGCATGATAGCCTAGACCAAGTTATGGGTATAGCTTTCTTCTGCAATGTTATGACATAACTGCCCAAAAAACTCTGCTGATTAGGCAATTGAATTCCAAGTCATAACTTGACAGATAATTTCTAAACACACAAAATCTTCTTGTCCAGAATGATTGACTTTTTTGGTGCCACTAAGTAATCAACCTTCCATCATTCTTAATGAATGAATGCTAGATATTAATTTACATGGTTCAACTTTAAATTCTTGCCTGTAACAGGAGTTAAATTGTTAAAAGTATACTGTAACAGGAGTTCAATTCTGTAAAAGTATACTGTAACAGGAGTTAAATTTTTTCCTTAATATTATTATGCTGTCCTTGGCCCTGGGATGCTTCTTCAGAAGATGAATCTCAGCATTCTTAGTTTATTTTTGACAATGTTATTCTTTGTGCCAAATACGGACTTGTCACCATTTTGATAACAAGAGCCTTGAATTGGTGGCAAGTTGTTTTAGTATGCAAATATAAGCTTCTAAACATTAACTAAAGAACATTATTGTCAATGACTAGGACATAACACTAGTTAATATCACTTGTTTAATGGACGTACATGTTGCCCTTTTGTCAATCATCTATTTATTTGGTTAGCCAATAAACTTTCCTTTCCTTGTAATTCTAGATCAATGCCTTGTGCATGGCATTTTATGCTCGTTCTGAAGAAGCTCGTCAAAGTCATGCTGCAAACCATTTTTCTATGGTAACTTGTTTTCCAGATTTTTTTTTCTTGTTTCTTTCGCTCTATCCTTCTTCTGTAGAATATAGATTATAGCCTCGTCAAAAGTATGTAGTTTTAAAGTAAATTTTTGCAGTCCTGCCCAGCAGTTTCTTATTGCTTGTGCTTGGATCCTGCAGGGAGCACTTGCACTGGAAGATGCACTATCAAGAGGATTGCCTATTCATACAGAAGTTGCGTCTTTGCAGAATTATCTTGGAGGAATAGATAAAGATCCAGTTTTGGATCTTGTTCTAGAGTCCCTTCCTGAAGAGACACGGATAAGTGGCACTGACACACCACTGCAGTTAAAACAGAAGGCAATTTTTTTCACTTTTGATTTACTTGACCTTAATTATTCTGCCAATTTTTATCAATTTGCAATAGATTAACCTTGTGTTTTTATGACTAGTAACATTGTTTACTTCATAAAAGATGCCTTGTACTCTTTGTTCTTGTCTTTTGCTATTGATTTAGTCAATGAGTGGGTATTGTCAGTAAAATCATAACTTTTAAACCTAAAATGAGTGGAAATTGCTGCCATCATTATCTGCCCTGCATTATTTTTAATTAGTTAGAACTTAGATACATAGTGATGAAGTTGGCCACTCAATACTAAATGTGATAGCAAGCATCTTTTCTTTGGCTTATTCATAAAATTTGCTTAGGCTGCAAAGAATTTTATGATTTGCATGGTTTGTCATGAAATATCTAAATGGTTGTATTATCTCTGTCAATTGTCTGGTTGGGATCCTTCTGTAATATATGGAAAAGTTTTCTGGTAAGAAGTGCCTGCACACTCTCTTTTTGATGCAATGATTAAAATGCGCTAAACACTGAATTACATTGTCTCCCCCTTCTTGAGTTCCATTCTCCAACAATTGGTCATATATGATATATGTATATGCTTTTAGAACTCTATTCAGAAGTCCCAAGGCTCTGGCCAAAGTTTCTGTATTTGCTGTAAGCTCATAGCATGATTATGGTTCCCTGATTTTTTATTTCTTCATTTTCCATATCAGTGGCAGTGACCAATCTCATACATTATGCCTTCGATTCCTGTAATATGCCTAAGTCCTAGCTTTTGAAGTTTCTTCAGTAACATAAATTTTTGAACAAACCACTGGGCTTGACTTTAGACTGGTCTGTTGAAATGTCAGCTCTGGAATGGATAATCTAATTGGAATTCCAATCATGAATGTTTCTGATTTGTTCCTATTCTGCTGCAGTTTGGTTCTCTAAAAGACACAATACGACACTTCAGCTTCTTCCCACCAGGAGGTGGAGGTATAATGGCACATTCTTTGGCACATATAGCATCCTGGTTAAAGGTATGTGGATTACCGATAAACATGCCATTTATGACTCTGATTACTGCCTAGTTACTTTGACTAATTTTATTGGAGTAAACTAATATTTTAGTCCCTATATTATATGGGTATTTTTATTTTAGTCTTTGATTTTTTTGAAACGATTGATTTAGTCCTCGAACTTTATGACTTGTTACAAATTAGTCATTCCAGGAACACTTTACCACTATACAATTCAGTACTTAAATAAATTAAATTGCAATTCAGGACTGAATTATTAGTACCCATATGATCTAAGAACTAAATTAATAGTTGACTCAATCTTATTGCTATCTCTCCCAGTCCCCATTTTTATCAAGTGCATCTTTAATCAAATGACTTGACTTCTAGAATCATTTCTGCCTTTGCCTCTGACACTGACTTATATTCAGGTCAGGGAAGTGGACCAGTCAGGCGATGAGATTGAATCCGTCATTAAAAAAGTAGAGAATTACTTGGCTGAAGGAAAGCTTGTTGAAGCTGCCGATGTTCTAGAAGAAAGTGTTAGAGGCACACAAGCTGCAGACATTGTTGCAGATTGGGTGAGGAAAGCGAGAAACAGGGCTATTTCTGAGCAGGCTCTAACTCTTCTTCAATCTTATGCATCTTCCATTAGCCTCACATAAATTTCAAACCTTGAATACTTACAGCACCATTTGATTTAATACCTAAGCTTGCAGAGAGCGTCTTGTCCAAATTTTCAGCCTAAATGAAAACTTGTTAACCTTTTCTTTCATAGCAGCTGAAATCGCTGATTGTATTGTTTTTTTGGTTATATATATGTTACTCCAATGGGTGGAGTGATGTCAGGCTCTGTGAAATTCCCCGTTCCTCTTCCTTTTTGCCATATGACTGAGAAAATTGAACTGTTCACTACAGATAAATTCAATAAATTTCTGAGGCCAACTGAACAAACAATTAGTTGAAGGCCAACTTTTTCGTTTTAATGCATATTCTCTTTCATAAATAGGCTTGATGGATTGATGGATCTAGTTATGGGTTTCATGTCATTGATAGATTTCAGACTTAAATTTCTAAACTTAGACAACTTTAAGTCTGGAGTTTAGCCTATGAGAATAACTATGGCAAAACGAAAGCCTTTTTTTTAGCTATTCTAATATTTGGAAAAAAAAGATGCTCCATTTATATGTAAAACTAATATAATGTGAACTAGTGATGGAAAAATTTAATTAGTTAATCAGATAAATAAATTTTCTTAATATGTAGTTTAATTTAAAATGATAATAATTATATAGTTTTAAGAAATATTTAAATAAGTATAGAAAAATAATTTAGTAAAAGTATTTTAAATTGTGTTGGAGACAGGGACTCAATTACTCGAAAGAGGTAGGAATTATGCCTTGTCTTTCTTGTAAAAGAAAGGAGTAAAAAACCATATATCTAAGGAATATTTGTTATCCCTAAACAATATTGGAAATCTTTTTTTTTTTTTTGGTAACAACAATATTGGAAATCTTTATTAACTAAAACTTAGAGAAGAAAAATATATAGTTTTATCTTAATAACTATTAGTTTATTAAGCAAAATAATCATAGTACGATCAAAATATAATGTCAATTACAGAATTAGTATAATTCAGCTGAAGAATTGACTAACGAAAGATATAACTATCTTAATGCCATTAAATAATTTTGGACATTGTTAATTGTTATGGTCGTTTAAACGCATCTTTGTCCAAAAATAGAATCGCATCTTTGTGATTTCAGAAGTGCTATTTATTTATTAGAAATTTTTAGTTTTTTTAATCAAATTCTACATCTACCTATATATATGATTAAATTAATAAAATAAAAAATTATATTTGAAAAAAAATATTAATAATAAAAGTTAAATAATATCTCACTATTTCTTATATATTTTAATATATCATAAGAATAACTATATAATATTTTCAGTTTATTTTTAAAATTAAAATGTAAATTAACGTATATTTTAATATATACAAATCTCACTAGTTATAATATTAGCTCTTGAATATTCTGATTATTTTTTTTAGTGTTTTTAGTATTAAAATCATATAGTTGAACGTGTAACTAACATAAACTACATTAAAAACGTGAGAGTGAGAAATCAAATAATTATTTTATTATTTTAAAAATGTAATAATAATAAGAAAAATTAAGTGCCCACTAATTTAGTATTATGGTTGAACAATAAAGAGGAACTAATCAAGTTTTATCTTGTGGGGCTCCAATTCTTGGACTTTTTCTAAAGATTGCACATGAAGTAACATAACCTCCAACTAATGAGCACCGTTGATTGCTTGCTTTCAACCATTTCATTATGTCAAAAAAATTTAAAAAAAAAACCAAAATTATTATATGTATGCTCACAATTCACAAGTTGAAATATCAACTTCTGCTGTCAAATTTCTCTCATTCTTTCTCATGGAAAAAGAATATATATTATTTGTAACAAAAAAAGAAAAAGAAAAAAGAAAAACGCAGCATGCTAACACTAACAAATTAAGCTCAACTAACTGTAGATTATGGTGAAGCAATTATTAATTATTACAATAATTAGAAAATTATTCTGTGTGTTTAGCAAATGGTGCAGAGTCTCAATCATTCCATGGATAACAGCAAATGCTTGCTGTTATAAGCATAATCAATTGAAGAAAGCCTCATGGCTTGCCAGCTTGTACTTCAGCCTCTTATTACTCTCTTCTCCCAGCTAATAATAGTAATAATAATAATAATAATAGTGCTTCTTTTGTGCTCTGAATTTTTTATTATTAATTATTTATAGATTTTTTTTATTACTATCAGTTGTTTATTCCACAGTGTAAATTAGGCATATGCCGTTTTTATTGTGTCAGAACAAGATATATAAATAATGAATATTTTGGATATACTTTAGCCAACTAAGAGACAGACATAGACAGAGACTAAGGAAGAGAGAGAGACCAAAAGGGAAAATGAGATGCTTGGCATTTTTCTTAGTGGCTTGGCTCAGAAGAAGCCGTTGATTTTGTAGTTGAAAATAGCTATCAAATAGAAATATAAAACTAGTGTAGTTTAAATAAGAGTAAATTAATCAAGAATCAAGATGATGATTAAAAAATTAGACGTACAAGAAAAAATTACTTTCAAGAGGTCTAATCATCTAATGTGTTGTCTTTTAATTATAAAAAACTAAAGTACAAAATTATATTTTAATTATCACATTATATTTTAAAAGTATATTTTGAAAAATACAAACAAAGTTCTATCTTATATGTTAAGAAAAACACCATCGTAAACTGACAAAGGATTTTCTCTTTCGGACATTAATTTTAGACTTTGCCCAATTTTTTTAAACTATATCTAAATTATAGGCAAAACTATATTTTTTATTCATAAATTTTAGGGTAAATTTTACTTTGGTACCCTGTTTTATGAACTAATTTTACTTTGATACCCTATTCTTTCAAAAGTGACACTTTAGTACTCTATTCTTTCAAAAATATCATTTTGGTATCCTGTTCTTTCAAAAATGACATTTTGGTTCTCTGTTTTTTGGACTAATTTCACCTTGGTATGCTGTTCTTTCACTATTTGTTACCCTATTCTATCTTTTTTAAGGTACCAAAGTGAAATTGGTCCAAAAAACAAGTATCAAAATGTAATTTTAAAAGAATAGCATACCAAAATGACATTTTTGAAAGAATAAGGTACCAAAATGTCACTTTTGAAAGAACATGATACCAAAGTGAAATTAGTCCATAGAACAAAGTACCAAAATAAAATTTACTCTAAATTTTATGTCATTTTTAATATATTTTTGTTGTCAAGTCTTTAATATTTTATATTTTAATGAATTTTAATTTTTATTAACTTTTTTTAATAAATTAACGAAAAATTATATTGTATTTTTTAATTTGAGATAAAATTTAGATTTTTCTATTTTAACTTTGCGTTTCATATTATTAATTATGTAAAATTTATCGCTAATATTTAGTTAAAATAAAAAAATAAAATAATTACATCATAAAATATTAAAGAAAAAATTAATAACAAAAAATATTAAAAATAAAATTAAAAATTAATATAGGATTTGAGAACTAAAAAATATTTTGGAACGCGATAAGAAGACGTTAATTATTTTTGAATCTTGAGGCTAGATTTCCATTTTTCATTCATCGAAATTCCTCTGAAGCCGAAGCCGAAGCCGAGCCGAGCCGAGCCGAGCCGTACCCGAAAAGCTTCAAGCTTGAACCTGTCGGTGGTCCTGTCCTGTGACGGCGAGACAGTGAAAAACTACCCCAAAGTTTTCTTCACCTCACAGTCACACACTCACAGAATCCATGAAAATGAAAACGTAACATTGAATTAAGAGAGAAAGAAAGAAAAAAAAAACTAAAAAAAGCTCAAAAAGAAAATCAAACCTCACTATATTTTTACTTCTCAGAGAGCCTATCTTCGCCATTTTTCTTTCTTCCCTTTTTGTTTTTCTTTCTTCTCGCTCCTCTTATTCTGGACCTCCCTTCTCTTCCACGAAACCATTAGATGCATCACACTCCTCACTCCTTTCTCACTCTCTGAAAGGTCAGCCTCTGTCTCCATCTCTCTAATCTCCATTTCTGTAATTCTTTGTGTGAAAGAAATGGTGGATTGATTCAATCTGATTTATTTATGCATTGTTCGCATTTTGTTGAAATCGGTTTGATCTTTCATTGACTAGACAGTTGATCTGCTATATTTACTCCTTGACTTGTCAATTTTCGATTTAATGTTACCCTAGGACTTGATTTTCTTGTACGATTTGGTGTCACACCAGGATTGGGTTGTTTTGTTGCACTGAAGGTTTCAATTTCAATTTCAATTTCATTGTGGTCTATTATGATATTCATGGCTGATTTCTGATCCATTCCTATGAATGTTGAATCCATCTCTCTAATTCAGCAGGAGGCTTTAATGCTTTGATTGTCTCTCCGGTCTAGAATTTGGATCTGGAGAGAGGCTGATCTACTTGGGAAAAAAAGTTTCAAGTGAATAATCAAAGCTGGCGACTACACTGGCTTGGAGATTGGCTGCCAACAATGGCAGCAGCCTTGCAGCTAATGACGTGGTACTTCTTCAAAGCTTTAATTTCTCACGCTTCCCTGCATGACCCATCATGATTCAATTATCAAATACTTTCACACAGTTATGACATGCCCAAAAGTTGGTCAATTCAGCATAAATGTGCTATATATTGTCAATCTCATTTCCGTTCATGTGTCTGGATCTGTGATGTTAAGTTTTAATTGCTTGGCTGAGTCCATCAATGATTTTCCCTCCTTGTTCTATCCCATTCTAGAAAGTATAAGAATCATGATAGTCTAGAGAAACTCTGATATTTAATTTGGCACGTACTGAATGTGAGATTTTCTGCTTTGTCATACTCAATACATCCCTTTCTTCCTAGAAAATTATATGCAACAGTTCTTTAAATTGAGCCGTTTTCAGTTAAATGATACACTGAAGTTGGCAATAAATATTTAATTTCCTACTCTCATCTTGGCATTGAGAGTGTGATGCAGGGGAAACTAAAAAATGGAAAAGGGTTGGTGTTATTTGTCTATGTGTGTATTTGACGTAATATCCATGACTAAATCTTCATATAATTTTCACTCCATTTCATATTTCCCCTCATTTTTGCTCAAATAAGATGCATTACTAAAGTGTTAAAGATCAACTGTAGTTCATCTGTTTAGTAATTTATTTATTTATTTTTCTAGAGAAAGAATCTTTTTACCTCGGTTCACTTGAGTTCTGTTTAATTTCTCGTCTCTTCTATCCCTTTATAGTAGAACCCAATGTTTGCTCCTTCCTCTTTGTGAATATGGGTGAGTGAAAAAAATTACTGGTTCAAAATAACTAGGCTTGTGCATGTGATGTGCAAGTAACAGAAATGCATCTAGGCTGATTTTATATTTATTTGGTATTTAATATACTGGTGTCACCTTGTCATTTATGTATAACATTCTCCAATGTTGTTCTTTAAATCGCAGGAAAGAAACGGTGAGGGAAAGGCTTATGATTCAGAACCCCCAACTCCACATTCTGTTCTGAAAATGGGATTAAGGTTGGTTACAAATTCAAGTATGCTGAGATATTTTGTGATGGAGGAATAGTTTGCAATCTTAAATCGCTTGAATTTGACACATTCTGTTCTTTAGTAGTTATATCCTCGCTTCAAAGAAAACTAGCCCCTCTGTTGCCCATAGTGAGGAAACATGTTTTTATAGAATTATCATGTCACCTTTATTTGTCTGTGTTTTGAGGGCAAAAAGAGGGTTGGACTTGGGGGTGGGTTTTACAGTTTAAATCAATATGTAATATGGAGTTCTCAATTAAGAATAATCTAAATAAAAATGCATCAATCTATAGATTATGGAATTTCACGTTTGAGCATAAAATGTAATTCTCTATCTTAAGCATTTTACATGGTAAACTTGTTGCAGAGACCGTACCAGCAGCATGGAAGATCCAGATGGGACATTAGCAAGTGTTGCCCAATGTATTGAGCAGCTGCGTCAGAGTTCTTCCTCTGCGCTAGAGAAAGAGTATTCCTTGAAACAGTTATTGGAGCTTATTGATATGCGCGAAAATGCTTTCAGTGCTGTTGGATCTCACTCCCAGGCAGTTCCAGTACTCGTTTCTCTTCTCCGGTCTGGGCCATCGAGCGTGAAGATACAGGCAGCTACTGTATTGGGCTCCCTTTGTAAAGAAAATGAGCTGAGGGTGAAAGTTTTACTTGGAGGATGCATTCCTCCATTACTTGGTCTGCTCAAGTCCAATTCAGCTGAAGGTCAAGTGGCTGCTGCAAAGACTATTTATGCTGTCTCTCAAGATGGTGCAAAAGATCACGTTGGATCAAAAATTTTTTCAACTGAAGGAGTTGTACCAGTGCTTTGGGAGAAGCTTCAGAAGGGGCACAAGTCAGGAAATGTAGTTGACAGTTTATTGACTGGAGCATTAAAAAACCTTTCCAGCAATACTGAGGGATTCTGGAATTCAACAATACAAGCTGGAGGAGTTGACATACTTATGGAGTTGCTGAAAACAGGGCAGTCTAGCACTTTAGCTAATGTTTGCTTTTTACTTGCCTGTATGATGATTGAGGATGCATCTATTTGCTCAAAGGTGTTGACAGCTGAGACAACAAAACTACTTCTCAAACTATTAGGCCCTGGTAATGATGCTCCTGTTAGAGCCGAGGCTGCCGGTGCCCTTAAATCTTTGTCTGCCCAGTGCAAAGAAGCAAGGCGGGAGATTGCTAATTATAATGGCATTCCTGCTCTAATCAATGCTACAATAGCCCCTTCCAAGGAATTCATGCAGGGTGAGTATGCTCAAGCATTGCAGGAGAATGCTATGTGTGCTCTAGCTAACATCTCTGGTGGTTTATCTTATGTCATCTCCAGCCTCGGTCAAAGCCTTGAATCATGCACCTCACCTACCCAAACTGCTGACACATTAGGTGCTTTAGCTTCAGCTCTTATGATTTATGACAGCAAGGCTGAATCTGCTAGGGCATCGGATCCTTCAGTAGTTGAACAGACATTACTTGAGCAATTTAAACCTCGCTTGCCATTCCTTGTGCAGGAAAGAACCATTGAAGCCCTAGCCAGTTTGTATGGCAATCCAATACTCTCAATAAAACTTGCAAATTCTGATGCAAAACGTTTGCTAGTTGGTTTAATAACAATGGCTTCAAGTGAAGTTCAAGGTGAGCTTATAAAAGCTCTCTTGACACTATGCAATAATGAAGGAAGTCTATGGCGTGCACTTCAAGGCCGTGAAGGAGTTCAACTGCTGATATCTCTTCTGGGGCTTTCATCAGAGCAGCAGCAAGAATGTGCTGTTGCCTTGCTTTGCCTTCTATCTAATGAAAATGATGAAAGTAAATGGGCCATTACTGCTGCTGGTGGCATACCACCACTTGTTCAAATCTTGGAGACAGGATCTGCTAAAGCAAAGGAAGATTCAGCAACGATCCTAAGGAACCTTTGCAATCATAGTGAAGATATACGTGCTTGTGTTGAAAGTGCTGACGCTGTTCCTGCATTGTTGTGGCTATTGAAGAATGGAAGCCCAAATGGGAAGGAGATTGCAGCAAAGACCCTAAACCACTTGATTCATAAATCTGATACAGCCACTATCAGTCAGCTTACAGCACTATTAACTAGTGATCTACCTGAATCAAAGATTTATGTTTTGGATGCTTTGAGAAGTATGCTTTCTGTAGTTCCTCTCAGTGACATTCTTCGCGAAGGTAGTGCTGCCAGTGATGCAATTGATACAATGATCAAGATATTGAGCTCTACCAAGGAAGAAACTCAGGCAACATCTGCTTCAGCTCTGGCAGGAATTTTCCATACGAGGAAAGATGTGCGTGAGAGCAGCATTGCTGTTAAAACTCTTTGGTCAACCATGAAGTTGCTCAATGTTGAATCTGATAGTATCCTAACGGAGTCCTCACGTTGCATGGCTGCAATATTTCTATCCATCAAAGATAACAGGGATGTGGCTGCTGTTGCTAAAGATGCATTATCCCCCCTTGTTGCACTAGCTAACTCTCCAGTTTTGGAAGTTGCAGAGCAGGCAACATGTGCAGTGGCAAATCTGATTTTAGATAGTGAAATTGCAGAGAAAGCTGTTGCTGAAGAAGTTATCTTGCCTGCTACTAGAGTGTTACGTGAAGGCACAATTTCTGGGAAAGCCCTAGCTGCTGCAGCAATTGCTCGTCTCCTATGTTCTCGAAAAATTGATGATGCTATAACTGATTGTGTCAATCGTGCTGGCACTGTTCTTGCTTTGGTTTCTTTCTTAGATTCTGCTATCAATGGATCTGTTCCCTCATCAGAGGCTCTAGAAGCACTTGCTGTCATGTCCAGGTCAGGCGAGACCAGTGCACATATTAAACCTGCATGGGCTGTTTTGTCTGATCTCCCTAAAACCATAAGTCCAATAGTCCTGTCCATTGCTGATTCAACACCGGTGTTGCAGGATAAAGCTGTTGAGATCTTATCCCGATTATGCAGAGATCAGCCTGTTGTTTTAGGGGATACTGTTGCTTTTGCCGCTGGATGTATATATTCAATAGCTAAGAGAATAATCAACTCTAGAGATGTAAAGGTCAAAATTGGGGGAGCTGCACTTCTTATTTGTGCTGCAAAAGTAAATCATCAAAGACTAGTCGAGGATCTCAATCAATCAAACTTGTGTGCTGATCTCGTTCAGTCACTTGTTAGTATGCTTGTTTCAGGGCAGCCTTCTCTCGATATCCAGGGTGATGACAACAAGGAGCTCATCAGTATATGCAGGCATGCAAAAGAAGAGGAGAATGGTTGTGAATCCAATTCTGGAACCAACATTATAAGTGGTGCCAACTTAGCCATATGGTTACTGTCTGTTCTTGCTTGTCATGATCAAAAAAGTAAAATTGCAATAATGGAGGCTGGAGCAATTGAGGTTCTCACTGACCGGATCTCGGATTGTTTCTCTCAATACACCCAGGTATATAAATGCCTTCTTCATCTTTATTGACAGGACATCAGATTCTGATCAAAGTAAATATTCACTTATTTTAACTAAGGCATCTGTAGCTCTTGAGGATTGTTCCTAAATAATGCTCCATCTAACTGACTCCACATGAATGTTAGATTTAAAAACAAATGCCTGTCGGATTATCATTTCTGTAAATTAACCTTTTTTTGCTCCTTTATGGTGACCATGCAGATTGACTATAAAGAAGATAGCAGCATGTGGATTTCTTCTTTGCTGTTGGCAATATTATTTCAAGATAGAGATATCATACGAGCAAATGCAACTATGAAATCTATACCAGTACTTGCTAGTTTAGTGAAGTCAGAGGAATTACCAAACAGATATTTTGCTGCACAATCAATAGCTAGCCTAGTTTGCAATGGTAGCAGGGGAACACTCCTTTCTGTTGCAAATTCTGGGGCAGCAGGTGGGCTTATATCGTTGCTTGGCTGTGCTGATACTGATATACAGGATCTTCTGGAATTGTCAGATGAATTCTCTTTAGTGCGTTATCCCGATCAAGTTGCCCTTGAGAGGTTATTTAGAGTTGATGACATAAGGGTTGGTGCTACTTCTCGGAAGGCAATACCTGCTCTTGTTGATTTGCTCAAGCCAATTCCAGATCGCCCAGGAGCACCATTTTTAGCACTTGGGCTTCTGACTCAGCTTGCTAGAGATTGTCCATCAAATAAGATTGTAATGGTAGAGGCAGGGGCCTTAGAGGCACTTACTAAGTATCTTTCGCTGAGTCCACAAGATGCAACAGAAGAAGCTGCTACTGATCTCTTAGGAATTCTGTTTAGCAGTGCTGAGATCCGGAGACATGAGTCAGCATTTGGTGCTGTTACACAACTTGTAGCTGTCCTACGGTTAGGCGGAAGAGGTGCAAGGTATAGTGCTGCAAAAGCCTTGGAAAGTTTGTTCTCTGCTGACCACATCAGAAATGCTGAGACCGCTCGACAAGCTGTTCAGCCGTTGGTGGAGATTCTTAGTACTGGTTTAGAACGTGAGCAGCATGCTGCAATTGCTGCATTGGTTAGGTTACTGAGTGAAAATCCCTCAAGAGCACTTGCTGTTGCTGATGTTGAAATGAATGCAGTAGATGTGCTTTGCAGGGTCCTTTCATCAAATTGTTCAATGGATCTAAAAGGCGATGCTGCTGAACTATGTTGTGCTCTCTTTGGAAATACAAGGATCCGATCCACAATGGCCGCTGCACGCTGTGTTGAACCTCTAGTTGCTCTCCTTGTGACTGAGTTTAGTCCTGCTCAGCATTCGGTTGTCCGCGCATTGGATAGGCTCGTTGATGATGAGCAACTGGCAGAATTAGTTGCTGCACATGGCGCTGTTATTCCTCTTGTTGGTCTACTTTATGGTAGGAATTATGTGCTTCATGAGGCCACCTCCAGAGCTTTGGTCAAGTTAGGAAAAGACAGGCCTGCTTGTAAAATGGAAATGGTGAAAGCTGGAGTTATTGAAAGTGTACTTGACATCCTCCATGATGCTCCTGATTTTCTATGTGCGGCTTTTGCAGAATTGCTGCGCATATTGACCAATAATGCCAGCATAGCAAAAGGATCTTCTGCTGCTAAAGTGGTTGAACCTCTGTTTTCGTTACTGACAAAACAAGAATTTGGACCTGATGGACAGCATAGTGCATTGCAGGTTTTGGTCAATATCTTAGAACATCCACAGTGTCGTGCAGACTATAAATTGACTTCTCACCAAGCTATTGAACCACTTGTCCCCTTGCTTGATTCTCCAATACCAGCTGTGCAACAATTGGCTGCTGAGCTTCTCTCGCATCTACTTCTGGAAGAACACCTTCAGAAAGATCCGGTGACACAACAAGTAATTGGTCCTCTTATTCGAGTCCTTGGTTCTGGTATACACATATTGCAGCAGAGAGCAGTGAAGGCCCTAGTTAGCATTGCACTTACATGGCCAAATGAAATTGCAAAAGAGGGTGGTGTTATAGAAATTTCCAAAGTGATATTGCAGGCTGATCCTTCCCTTCCTCATGCATTATGGGAGTCTGCTGCCTCTGTTTTGTCAAGTATTCTGCAATTCAGTTCAGAATTTTATTTGGAGGTGCCTGTTGCTGTGTTGGTACGGTTGCTTCGATCTGGCTCAGAGAGCACAGTTGTTGGTGCATTAAATGCTCTTCTGGTGTTGGAAAGCGATGATGGGACTAGTGCAGAAGCAATGGCAGAAAGTGGCGCCATAGAGGCTCTCTTGGAGCTTCTAAGATCTCATCAGTGCGAAGAAACTGCTGCAAGACTCTTAGAAGTATTGTTAAACAACGTGAAGATTAGAGAAACAAAAGCTACTAAATCAGCCATCTTGCCATTATCCCAGTACCTCTTGGATCCACAAACCCAAGCGCAGCAGGCAAGATTACTTGCAACTTTGGCTCTTGGTGATCTATTTCAGAATGAGGGTCTTGCTCGGACAGCTGATGCAGTTTCAGCATGTCGTGCTTTAGTGAATGTGCTCGAAGAGCAACCAACAGAAGAAATGAAAGTTGTAGCCATATGCGCTTTGCAAAACCTTGTAATGTACAGTCGATCAAATAAAAGAGCAGTCGCAGAGGCCGGAGGAGTTCAGGTTGTTTTGGATCTGATAGGTTCAAGTGACCCTGAAACATCTGTTCAGGCTGCAATGTTTATTAAACTTCTCTTCTCTAATCATACTATTCAAGAGTATGCTTCTAGTGAAACAGTCAGAGCTATCACTGGTGAGTTTCTTTACTTATCATGCAGTATTTTGGCAGATTGAGGGCCTTCTATTTTATTCCGAAACAACTGTGTAACAAAGTTTCTGTGGTCTTGCAGCTGCTATTGAGAAGGATTTATGGGCCACTGGAACTGTGAACGACGAATACCTGAAAGCCTTAAATTCTCTTTTTAGCAACTTTCCACGACTGAGAGCAACCGAGCCAGCTACACTAAGCATTCCTCATCTGGTCACTTCCTTAAAAACAGGATCAGAGGCCACTCAGGAAGCTGCCTTGGACGCACTTTTTCTTCTCAGACAAGCTTGGTCAGCATGCCCGGCTGAAGTTTCACGAGCTCAGTCAATAGCCGCTGCAGATGCTATTCCCTTGCTGCAGTACTTAATCCAGTCTGGCCCACCTCGGTTTCAAGAGAAGGCTGAGTTTTTATTGCAGTGTTTGCCAGGGACGTTGGTTGTGATTATCAAGCGTGGTAACAACATGAAGCAGTCAGTTGGAAACCCAAGTGTTTTCTGTAAGCTTACACTTGGCAACACTCCTCCAAGGCAAACAAAGGTAAAGTTCCTTACTTATCTGCAATCTTTCATATTTTGTGCATGTGTTGGTGAAGGGGACTAGGGGTTCATGGATGCTTGTATATGTAAAATTAAGGATCATAGTCGATCTTTTCTTGTATTTGGTTTTTCTTTTTCCTTAAATTTGTTCCCTGAATATGTGACTGTTTTGATATTAGGAAAAAAGACAACGTGGTTTTTGCTGAATACATACAATAGTGTTGTGGGTTTATTTTTCTTGAAAAAATTTTATAACAACCTTGAAATTATCTTGATCAGGTGGTCTCAACCGGCCCTAATCCAGAGTGGGATGAGAGTTTTTCGTGGTCCTTTGAGAGTCCTCCAAAAGGCCAGAAGCTTCATATTTCTTGCAAAAATAAGAGCAAGATGGGAAAGGTAAGTTGGAGAAACAAAACATAATAAGACAAACTACACTGTATTCATCTTCAAAGTTTTCCCACCAAAGACTTCTTTACCTGACCTCTCAATTTTGATCTGATGACAGAGTTCATTTGGGAAAGTGACAATCCAGATTGATCGAGTCGTAATGCTGGGAGCAGTCGCCGGAGAATACACACTATTGCCAGAAAGTAAAAGTGGTCCTTCAAGGAACTTAGAAATAGAATTTCAATGGTCTAACAAAACAAGTGAGACATGAAACTGAGCTTAATTTCAATTTGGATCACTGGAGGCCATGCAGGGAAGAACATATCATTTAAATTTTGGGTTTATTTATTGTGCTAGTGTATATTGCCAGTTGTTTTATGATTCTATGTAGTCCCAAAACATTTTTTTCTTTTTGAATTCTTGTTCCCTGAGTTTTTGACCAAATGTCTAAAAATGGATTCGTTTGTTATACTATTCTTTGTACCTTGATCCTTCATTTCCTAGGAAAAGATAGGGACACAGATCAAGCCCCTTGCGGGATTCTTGTATGATTTCTGGGTGTTATCAAATTTAAAGAGAAATAACGAGGTTGTTTATGCTTGTAATATTGAGTAGCCTCTTTCTCTTTTTCTTCCCTTTTCTCTTTCTCTGTTTGGAACTAACTACAGCATAAAATAGTAATGGCATAGAAATTGTCTCATGGGATCTTATGCATTTAATAGTGGTAATCAAACACTCTTACTACTAACAAGCGTGTGAATTAACAGACTGAGGTTGATCTATTTTAACCAAAGATCTTGAATTTGAGACTTAAGAATACAACTGTGTTAAATGTTTAATAGATTTTTTTTTTAGTTCTTGTAGTCTTGTTCAATTTAAATGAGATTAGTCCTTATGTATAATTAAAATAGATAGACATATATGCTTAGTTCTTTTTTTAAAAAAAAGAAAAAGAAAAAACTCTTTTGGCCCTTTCAGGCAAATAGAACAGTGTACTGTTAAGGATATATATATACACACATAAACCTACCTAGATGAAGGAGTCACGTGACTTTGGGTTAGTTCCTTATTTAAGGATGAAGTTTAATTCGAAACTATTGGAAGGATGAAGAGTCTATATTTAATGTCTATTTGTGCATCAAACAAGATTGCATCTATTAGGAGATAACGTTCAAATCGAAAAAAAAAAATTTTTTAACATTATTTGCTATATACTCTTATAGTCTTATGAATATAATTCGTTCATCTAGATTAAATTCATCGAATTTGTCTGAAAAATTCGATTAGAATATATAAATCTTTTTGTATATTGGTTAACATCAAACTGTTTATTCAAATAATAATAATAAAAAAAAGAGATAATTTATCTTTGTTAAGAGACTTTTCTATCATAAAACGCATGTCAAATTTAGATTAGTCGAACTAAAGTCTCAAATATCACGTGAACAAAAAAAAAGAGATAATTTATATATATTTTTCCTCTCAGAAATGCAAAAATTACAAAACACTCTACTCAAAAGATGAAAAGATGCATTGCAATCATTTTCTCTTATAATAAAAGTAAAATAATATTAAAAAATAAAAAGTTTTAAGAATATAGTTTTAAGATAAGTTATACTTTTTAAAAATAATATTTACTTTAAGAGATATTTTAATCATATAATACAAATTGAAATATCTCTTAAAAAAATCTTATTTCACTATCAAATAACATAAAATACAAATTGAGCCAAAGTGAGAAATAATACTTGTCTTGAACTCTTAATGAAAAGACTACTAGTTGGCCTAACTTTTGCATGCCAGCTAATGAAACTAGAAAGACTTGTTTGCAAATCATGATTCATCTCATGAAATGCTCACAAGTCACATCCATATCGATTCTTAATTGATTCGTGAGATGCATTATTTAGCCTTTCTGATGATCGTATATATGTAAATAATTCGATGTTAAGTACTGCATAGTATCAGGAAAAAAAAAAGTACTGCATAGTATATTTAATTTGGTGGAATGTTAAATAGATAAAATCACATTTTTGTCTTTAAAATATAGGAGAGCTTTAGCTTTGGCCTGTTTTTTTTTTTCATGTTATTAATTTCATTGTAGTTACAAGTTTTCGTCTTTTAATTTGTGTCATTTCATCTAAAATAAATATTTGGAATTTCTTTTGTATTTTGTTTAATTACAATGGCATGCAAATTTATACGAAATTTTATGAGTAAATGATTATTATTACATAACTTAAACACGAAATTAAATTATGACCTTTTTTACGCTTTGTTCTTAAAATTAGATAAGATATTAAAACTACTTATTGTCAAATTTGATATTAAATTACTCTATCATATAAATATCTTGAGGAAAAAATAACAAAAATAACAAAAATAATCACTAAATTTAAAAACTTTTTTTAAAAAAATCCTCTCCTACTCCAAGCTAAGGAAAAAAGATGGCAGATATTTATACAAGCTTCTTTTGGTCGGAATTAATTAATCTTGGTATATTGGCTGGCAAGTTGTAGCTATATCAATGGTATATATGAGAAATAAATTAAGATGGTCAACCTCAAATTAATTATGAGTTTATTTGAATCTCACTGAAATTCTAACGTCTGTGAGTATACACTCACCTAATTCTTTTCTTATGCATGCCAGCTGAAGAAAACCTCAATTTGAAATGTTTTATGTTTCTTTTCCTTGGACTCAGGATTAATTCTCTCACGACTCAATACTAAAAAATAAATCAAATCATTTGAACAACTGTATCCAGTATATATCTTTCAAAATTATAAATCCTTTCATATACATTGCAACAATTAATGGGGTTGCTCCATTATATTATTTGATTATGGTATATATATATATATATATATGCCTTGATCGACTACTTCCATCGCAAATTAATTCATCTTTAGTTTCCAAGACGGAAAATGAAATAGAAGGGAAGAAAATAATTTTTTTACTTGTTAATTAAAAATAAAATATTATAATTTTTTATCCAATAATATATTTATATTTTTAAAATGGTTAAAAAAATAAAAGGAAAAGAAAATAAATTTAAGCTAAAATACACTTAAAATCCTTAAACTTTAAATCGGAGGCACAAAACATCTATGTATTTTAAAACCTTGTAATGTAATAATAATCGGAGGCACAATAGATGTTTTAAAACAGTGATAAAAGATCTAATTATCACAAATAATGAACAGTGATAATTAGATAGATGTTTTAAAACATCTATGTATTTTGAAATCCTTAAACTTTAAATCGGAGGCACAATAATAATCATTTACACAAAAGAAATTCCAAATATTTAAGTTATGTAATAATAATCATTTACTCAAAAATGGACCTTGAAAGTTCAAAAGATTATTTATTATTTTCTAACATTCATGAGTATATTGTGTGTCTCCAATCTAAAATATCTATAAGTGTATTGTAGTTTAGCAATTATCGAGAGTATGTATGAGAGAGGGTTAACGTTTACCTAAGTTATTGACAAATCGTTCTCAATAGTAAATAATATAATATATATTCTCAGTATACGTTTTTTTTTACATGCATGGATGATTGGATGGAGCAATCCTGATTGAATAATAATAATATTAATAAAAAAAAGTTGTTTGATTTGGTAGGAAGAAGTTAAAAAATATTTATGAAGGTGATTAAACAAGTATCAATAATTGGAATGCGACTAGACGAGAGGACGTGTTGATTAGGCCATTACACATTTAATTACACTTCCTTCCCATTCAATTCGTCCCTTAATTAAAGTTGAAAAAGTTGGTGAATTGGTGAATCTAGCATCCAAATAATGAACGAAGAAAACCACCTTGATCAAATCACATTGATATGTGTTACATCGATCGTATAAATGTAAAAGTATAAGATAAGATAGTTCCTTTTTTTTTTTTAATCTATTTAATATAGATTTTTCTTCATAGCTCAAGTCACATCAATTGATATTAATATATTATCTTACGAATTTCGACATGACATAGATGTTTTATGAGTTTCCAAAGACAAAGAGTGTAGCAATTAATATAAGCAATATATCATATCAAAATATTACTTTCTTTTTAATTTTTTTGTTTGAAAATAAAGTACCTTCAAAATATTCTTTAAGTCATTAATTCGTTCTTTTTCCTCTCCATGCATTACTTGATTATCTTTTTCATCGTTCTAATTTATTATGTGATTATATATTATGGAACTCGTTTAGGTTACGTTATTAATTTTGTGCACACGACCTCCATGAATCACAATGGAGGATTGTCATGTATATATATAGTTATTTAGTGATATTATTTAGTCACCATATTCAATTCCCATCTAAAAGTTGAAAAATATTAATAATATAATATTGCCATTGTTGACAGTATTATCACTTTAATTTGGCATAGACGCATAGTTGATGGAAGCCTTTCAGCTCTAAAAGCTAAAGCTTCCATATTTATTTTGTTATGTGATATATCTTTCTCACCCACTGCTTTGGCGTGTTTTGTTCACACACATGCACACATGCGCACATATATACTAGAGCATGGTTTTAAAAATTATACTAGACATTGAATCACTTGAGGTAGGAGTTTAAGGTTCAATAGTTCAACTGGTCGGACCGTTAACAAATAAATAAATTAAAAAAAAAAAAATTAAATATAATAAAATTTTAATTCAAATAGTCATAATTAGATTACAAAATACAATTATAACATTAATAGATAGATACAAGTTTCATAAATTAACATGAATTAATATAGATATAGTCAATTTTCATAATATTCATCGACATAATATCATCAAATGACATTTTATTATCACTTTCTCTCTATCAAATTTTGGTTCATAATCAATATTCTCTAAGATTTGACCCATAACTATTAAAAAAAGACCAAAAAAATAAAAAAGAAAACAACAAATAAATAAGACCGGTTCAGGCCAGTTTCAACGGATCTTTGCACATCCGGTTTTTGTGTCGACTTGGATCGGCCCACTGTCCGGTTCTCGGTTGGACCGGCCGGTCCAGTCCAGTTTTAATAACCATGATTTAGAGTGTGTACATTTCTTCATCATTTGTTTCTTTAATTGATATATATATCATTCAAAACAAGTAATTAGCTAGGGGGAAATGAAAAAAAAAAAAAGGACTTATCTCTCTGTCTAATTAACTATCAGAGAGTTTTTAATTTGTCATGCTACAGGATAAACATGCGGACACATATATATATAGTCCACGAAAAGTTTTATTATTTGGAATTTTGGATCCCTATATATATTTGAAATTTTAATTATTAGTACATTATTCTGTGTTATAGTATTGGAAAAGAGAAAAAGGTATAGGGAGTTTGACTGCAAGAGTATGTGAACTTCCCTCTCATGTTTTTTTTAATTCTTAAATAAAATATATAAAAAAAGAAAGTGATTTTAAAAGTGAAGAAAGAAAGATACAAAATAATTAGAGTAAATTAGCCAATAATTCAATTATTGAAAGATTGAAATACATAATATTAATTTTGTTCTGAAATATTAAAATAGTACGTTTCTATATATACTTTGGAATTACTTAATTATTTTTTTGTTGAAAAAGTAGTTTTTAATTTATTACGAAGAATAATGGAACAAAAGAGAGTAGAAAATTAATAATTAAGTAATGGATGCATGGGGTGTATGATTGGGTTGGTGAAAGAGTGGAGGCTTTGTCGTCGTAACATAAAATAGACATGGAGAGGTCACATATAGCTGTCCTATATATATCCATTTTGTTGTTCATAATTAATATATATTAATTAATTATTAATTGTGGCATCAACTCAAACTTGAAGAAAATGAACGATATATGTGACCCTTTTGAGTTTTGATCCCTCGTAGTGACACGAATGAACAAAGAAAAAAGCGCAATTAACTTACAGTGGTGGAGGGGGCTGTACACTGGTTCGTGATATTATTATTTTTTTAAAAAAATTAATAAATATATATCATTAAATTAATATTTTTTAACAAATTTAATTTAAATGTCTTTATTAATAAAAATATTATTAAATTTTATTTCATCAATATATAAGTTAAAAAAATATACAAATTAAATAAATAAGTCAAATAAAAAAAGTGTAGGCCCGGGTTTGACCAGGAAAAATCCTAAGTCGGGTCAAAATCCAACTCGGCCCGTATACACCCTTAGTTTAATAGGAGACCTTGTGAAGTTATGACTTGATCATTAATTTAAAAGTAAATTAATAATTTAATTTACAAAAAATTATTGAGCTGACGACTCAGTCTTTAAAAATTTAAAATATACAATTTATTATTAAAAAATTAAAACAATATACTAAATAATTTTTTTTATATACTTAATAATATACCATTTTAATTTTTTTTAGAATGAAATATAGTGACTCAAATGTTGAAGATGTATACATTTTTTTCTTTTTTTTTTGGCCAAAGAGATGTATACATCTTTGATATGGCTTGAATCTCTTTCTACGGATCCCAATTCAGATCTGATTTGACTATCCAATCCAATTTAATTTTCAAACCATCCCTATAAACCATTATTAAAGCTGAGTACATTGTAGGTACAAGTAACATTAATGCATTTTGCTTTTTCTCTTCCTGACCTGAACAAGAGTTTAAAATACAAAATTCTATGCTGTCTTTTCTTTTAGGTTAGTGTCTATACTCTATAGACTAGATTGGTTGCCAAAGGAACATTGTTCCCATTTTAAACAGCAATGAACATTAATCATCCATGTATATGTTTTGTTGTGGTTTGGTAATATTCCTTCTGGTTCTGGATAATGCATATATAACAGTTTTAAAAAACAATCTTCTGTTTTTTTAGAGGGTAAGGGCCAAAGCAAATAATTGAATTAAAAAATAAAGGCTTCTACATTAATTTAATTTGATTTAATTAACTATAGAAGCAGATAGATAGATCCTTCTCCAATATAATCTTCATCTTCAAGAAACATTGTTTTTGGGGCTGTTGGTGTCGACACAAGAAGCTTCTAAAACCGTAGCTACATTGGGTCATGGTCGTGTTGTTGTTGGTTTGGTTAGATTCTTCATTGAAAAATTCGAATAATTTTAATTCTTAATTTTTAATTCTTAATTCATATTTGCAACAGCTACTTCACAGCTGTGCCCTCAGCCAAACGCGTTCCTGTAGCCGTAAGTAAAAAGTAAAAAGTAAAAAGTAAAAACGCTTCTTTTACACACAAAATAAATAGGATAAAGTATATTTTTGGTCCTATAATTTATGATTATTTTATGATTTTGTTTCTTAAATTTTATTAGTTTTACTTTAGTCTCTTAATTTTCAAAAATCAATCAAAAAGATTTCTGACATTGTTAATTTATTTAAGGGACAAAATAAATATAAATGACAATTAGTTTAAGACTTTTTTCCTAACAAGAAATAATTTATAAGTCGGTGTCTATGAAATATCTCAAAGATAATTAGACAAAGAGCAGTCTTTAAAGCAAATACAAAAAAAAAATGAATTAATTATTAGAAGGCAAGGAAGGAAGGAAGGAATCCATATTTTTTTTTTGCAAGTAAGTTCCTTGCAACTTCTTTTGAAGCTCGTTCCTTCTTCTTCTTCCTTTGTTTCCCACTATATATAAATTCAGCTCCAAACGTTCCCATCATGAACCTTTCTTAATTATCTGTGTTCTTCTGTCTGTCTTCTGGCATTTTTTTTGACTCTCCTAAACATTAAACTCTTGAAACCTGTCTAGTTTGTTTGTGGCATTCTCATAATAAACCAGTTTCATATACTTTTCTTTCAGAAACCATTTTTTTTCTTGGGAATAGAGAGAAATGGGGTACTTGTCTGATCTAATGGGAGGTGACCACCACCACAAGAAGAAGAAGAAGCAATTTCAGACAGTAGAGCTGAAAGTTAGAATGGACTGTGATGGCTGTGAGCTTAAGGTCAAGAAGGCACTTTCTTCATTAAGTGGTAAGTTACACTTACAACTTACAATCTCTCTCTTTCTGTATGTTTTTCACAGTTTCTCTTGTTATCTTATCTATGGTTTTCAAGTTTCAACTTTTGTTCAAACAAACTCTTAACATGTGAAAATAATGGTGGTGGGTGTGTACAGGAGTGAAATCTGTGGAGATAAACAGAAAACAGCATAAAGTGACAGTAAGTGGGTATGTTGAAGCAAACAAGGTGTTGAAGAAGGCCAAGTCAACAGGGAAAAAGGCTGAGATTTGGCCCTATGTTCCTTACAACTTAGTGGCTCATCCATATGCTGCTCCAGCTTATGACAAGAAGGCTCCTCCTGGTTATGTCAGGAGAGTAGAAAGCACTCCCACCATTGGAACTGTAGCAACATATAATGAAGATCCTTATATAACTATGTTCAGTGATGAAAACCCAAATGCCTGCTCTATCATGTAGAGCATTCATGAAAGAAGAAAAAAAAGTGTATTAGCTCCACAGCATTGTAGACTTTTCAAAAATTTTTAATGTGGGTTTTGTTCTTTCTTTCTCGAGTTTCAATGATTTTGTGGGGTAAATAGTTTTGACCTTCAGTTATGAATGAAATCGCTTTTGAGTTTTGAGTGTAAATACTGCTTTCCCATTACCAGATCCTAAGAAACCAAGCATATCACTGGGGCCAGTATGAAGGATTCAACAAAATTACCAATTTTATTACTATTAACAAAAGGATCTTTTAGTTTGAGAAAGTAAAGATGAGTATTTAGTTTGCAACTGAAGAGCACTAGAAGACAGGAAATTGTGAGCAAACTGCTTACCAATTAGGCAATTACCATACAAGTATTTGAAGATTGCAGAAACAATTAGACTTTAGAGTTACATATACATGATTTTTTTTTCTTTAAAAAATTGAATTGTCTGATTGCCAGTTTTACAAAGGAGATTTTATTTAACAAGTTGTACCAGATTCAGAATAACAAATATGCAATTTTTGTTCCAACTTTTTTAAGCTTCTAATGTCATTGTCATTTCAAGGAAAAGAATATCAAGTAGAGACGATGGCATTCGTCATATAAAGAATCAACGAATCTAAAAAGAACAATACTGAAAATTACATATACACTATTAAGTTACAAAAGTTGCGTCCATGTGATGTGCAAAGATACACTTTACTCGTAAAATCTACACCATCATGAAAGAATATTCAAAATGGGTATGCAGATCAATCATGCCCAACTGCCCAACCAGGAACAGCAATTTGAGGTAGTTGAAATCAGCTAGGAGATTCTGCCAAACAAATTGAACCACACTCTGTGCCCAAAATGTCCATTTCATTGCTTTAAACTTCTAGAAATATACCTATTTTGGATAATCCAGAACAGAGTAGAGAAAGCATATTAGCAAATGTCAGGTATAGCATCAACGAATTTATCTCTTACACTAGGAAGATGATTTACTTAGAATTTTGAAGTCAATACTTGCCATTATGTTCAACAAAATCAATTAGCTAATAAACCAAAATTTACAAATAAATCAATCTTTAGATATCAGTCAGGTCAGTCAGACCTTGATTCTTCATGGAGTTCGTAGAAATTTTACAAAAGAACCTTAGATGTCACTCAGCCATTAAAAACTTTGTAACAACGCTCACTTGTTTTAGCAAATATTAGTTTTGCTTGCTAGATCAGAAGATCAATATCAACTGGTTAAATCGGTAAAGCAGGTTATAATTGTTTTACCACGGGCCTTACATCTACAGGTGCTAATGAGGTTCCTGTTTAGCTGGACAAAACTGGAATCTGATGCTAGCTACTTTGACAGCAGGGAAAAGAAAGAAAGAAAAAAGAGAACCAACAGATTATAGGTGCCAATAATACAGAAATTGAAGGAAACACACAATAATCTGAGTGCTTGGCTACCGTCTCATCTATCTAAGAATGTGAACGGTGAAATATATATGTTGATTTCACGAGATCAGGATACTCACATCATCGATATATGTGTCGTCAGGTGCATATATCTGAAGATATTTTGCTTCCTTTACTTTGCATTACCAGAGTAAATGCCAACAAAATTAATGTCGTACAGAAGAGTGGCATTGCCTGGTATATTGCAGTCACCTATGCAACCAGTGGCAGGCAGGTTAGTATGTAACAAGTAAATTTCAAACCAAATGACTCCCCAGTCCCCACTATCTAGTGATTCCAATAATGAACGCAGTATCTGAGGTAGATTCTTCTTAAAAATCATGTCCCCTAACTGAAATACAATCAAAAAGAGTTTCCTAAAACAGTTATGACTACTGACTAAACAATTGCTCTTGTAAAAGTGGAATTTCCGTGTGCATATAACTTAATTGGATATCATATTACAGTCCAGAAAGCAATATAGTTTCACAAGTGATGGAACAACCTGAAAAGCATCCCGCAGGTTCTGGGCCGTATGCTAACAGTGGAGGAATCTTTAATTTGCGTTTCCCACCTGTAAAAATGGTACATTAAAAAATCGTTGAGGGATTGGCAAGCCACATATAGTATGCTCTAAGATATTTATATGTTTTCTTTTATATTTCATACCTATCCGCATTGGAGGTACTCCTTCACCCCCTAGTATTCCCTGATCCAAACCCTTGATGACCTGTACTTAATATACTTTATATTGAGTTCTGAATCATAGAAAATATGCAAACAATAATGAAATGTTCTTTCCCCCATCCCTCTTGAAAATTGGTAGTATTTATAGTATCCTTGATCACGCTTCACAGATGCACATTTCAGAATCATATAAAACTCTGGACTTGACTCATATATGATATATATACATATAATATATATATATATATATATATCCAAACATATTATTCCTTCTTTATTTAGGAGGGGAGATCATGGACCAAATTTCAAGTCAACACTTCTAAATGAGGTCAAGTAGTGACATATATAACATTAGAGCCAACCATAATGTCATTCTAATAAGAAGTATGGATTTAAAGGTGGTGCTGGTGGCACAGTCCAATTATTTGTCGTGCAAAAGGTAATCTTTAATTTTAGCTCAGGATTGTGGTTGGTCATACCAGGAAATTTTATTATTTTTTTTTTGTAACCCCAAGATAAAACCACTTTATTGAGTTAGCAACATTGTATATTTGTACATAAACCAATACTTTAACCAGAAGGACATGTGGGACTTGTTACCTTGCCAACTCCAATGCGCATGGTGAGAGGTCTAGCACGTTTATAGCTGCTATCAAAGACTGTCCCATCAGCGAATCTTGCAGTGTAATGAATCTGTATATCATTTGCATTACTTGAGCCTAAAAATTTTCCTAATAACAAACCTGATTAAGTACTCGATATATGGTATCTTGTTTCACTAGGTTCTAGCTAGCTTGGCTCATATATTTGCGATTACTGATTACTGATTTCACATGAGTTATGCCAAATTAACAGCTAAGTAATGATAATAATGAGAGGGCAAAACAGAATCATGAGATTGCAATCGGAAACTGACATTGATAAGCTGGCCGAGAGGGGCTTCGTCTCCAGGGCCTTCCTCAATATCGCAATAACCTAGACCCGATTTAGCGTAATTAAGGTCACACAAAGGATCTCCGACAGTAGCGTAATACTCGATTCTGGTGGCATCAGCGTCGAGCGGCGTCAAGGCGAGCATGGATGCTGCTACAACTCCGATTCCGATGTCAAGGAATGACTTCCTAGTTGCAGAAATGGAGGTTGAAGAAAGTGGTCTGGGCTTATTACTGTTTGGCTTTGAATGAGAGAAACTGAATTTGGCGTTTGTGGTGGTGGTGGTAATGGCTACAGAAGATGAGACTGCTGCCATTTATTTTGCCGATGATGGATGAGATATGATGATGTTAAGCACCGAATTAAGTTATCTATCTGAAATTTGAGAATTTGAAGCTTCAACACTTTTCTTTTGTATGGCGTAGGCTTGCCATTTCTGCGAACCTGAGAGCCCAGAGTGGATATGTTCCGGGACCCACATAAACCGCAGGACGCAGATTTTTCTAATTTTGTTTTCCGTTTTCACTTTCCACGTTTTTTTATAAAAAAAATTGTTTAATTCCTCTAGATATCTTTGAATTGAGAATTAAGGTGAAGAGGACAAAGAAAGGGAGAAAAATTTAAGAACTCTTTTCCTTATTTAAAAAGTTGATAAGTAGTTATGAATAAAGTAAGAGATTGACTTTTAATTATTTATTATTTTTCTTTCTTTGTAAATTCTAAATATTTAAAATTGAAATATTTTAAAGGAGGAACTAAGCATATCAAAATCATTTATCCTCTCCTTCTAATCTCTTCTCCTCCTTCCCTCCAATTATCCAAATAACCTTTTCTTTACCTGATCCAAACAACCCTCAGGTGAATTTATATATTGATATTTGTTTTATTTTAAAAAAATAATAATATTTAGTTGATAATGTTGTTAGATTTTCAACATTCCACATATACTCTCCATTAGAAGTAATTTTATTTAAGATACCATACAACAATAAGTGTAAACACTTTTCCTCTAGATTTACTATAACTAATTTACCTAACTTTTGTTTGGATGTTTTTTTTTTTTGGCCAAATTTGGATATATTTTTTTTGTTTTAAGTGACTTCTTGTAATATTTTCTTTTGAAAATTCTATACATTTGAGATTATTTCACCTAAAATGATGGTGGAGATTTGACATAATTATATATATGTTTAATTTTAATTTAATCATAAAAAATATTTTAAAAAATCTACTACAATAAATAAAGAATGTAAATAGAATTTGTGGTTGAAGAAAATCCATAATAAAAGGATTTATATAACTTTTTTCTTGAAAAATGCTTAAAAGTTAGGGGTGTACACGGGCCGAGTTTCAGGCCGGGCCGGTACAGACCCGGGCCGGGTCACTGGGTCTAACCAGGTCCGGCCGGGCCAAAAGAATTTTTTTTTTATTTTTTTAATTTTTTTTATTCATTCTATATATATTTTAACTTGTATATATTAGTAGAACAATTAATTTTGAATCAATTTAATGATGTTTTTAATAATAAATACATTTAATTTGACTTAATTGTTAAAAAAATGTTGATTTAATTAAGATTAAATATATATTTTATGTATATTTTTAATATACAATTGATAAAAATAATAATAGATATGCATTTCTTACAATTAAAAAAATATTTAGTAGTGTAAAATATAAATATGTATAGTAAAAATTAATTTTTTATTTTTTTAAAAAAGATGGGGTACCCCGGGCCGGGTCGGGTCTAGAGAGACTAGACCCGGACCCGCCCCGGCCCGAACACCCTCGGGCCGGGCCAGGTTCGCCGGGTTTGACCGAGCCGGGCCAATGGTGTACACCCTTATTAAAAATATCTCTTACTTCTTAATACATGTGAGTAAATCAGTCAAGATGAAAAGTGAAAGTTCTACAAATTTTCTCATAAAAAATTAAAAGGTCAAAGGGTCATTTTGGTCCTAAATGTATGCTCTAATGTTTATTTTGGTCTATTATGTTTCAAAATGTTCAAATTGGTCCTAAATGTTGACAAAATGATTCATTTTGGTCCTAAATATTGGTAAAATGTTTCATTTTGGTCCCAAACTATTGAATTTGGTCATATTTCTCTCGTCTCTCATTTCAAGTTCAAATGACTTGTTAAGAGGAACTCGTAGCTCTGAATTCGTCGCATTCGAATTTGAAACGAGAGAGATATGATCAACTTTTCTTGTTTGACCATGAAACAAGAGGTCTACTTTTAGGACCGATTTGACCTCGTTTGCTGACGGTTCCAATTGGATAAAGAAAGTACTCTTCCAGGATAATACGTAACTCTAACTCGTCACATTTGAACTTGAAACAAAACCATATTTAATAGTTGGGACCAAAATGAAACAATTTTCAAACATTTAAGACCAATTTAAACATTTTAAAACATAATAGACAAAAATAAACGGTAAGACATACATTTAAGACCAAATGACCCTCTAGCCAAAATTAAAATTAGGAAATGTTTACAGCTTGGGCCATCTTATGATGGGCCAGGTTACTGTTGAGTGTTGACAATGTAACTGGACTTTCAGCCCATAAAACAGTAATTTGATAAAAAAAAAAGATAGATGCATCTAAGCTCTAATAAAAAAATTTCTTCTCTATTTTTTCTGGCCCAAAAATTAAAACAGAACCCACTCTCTCGCTAAATCCGATTAGCTCCGGCGATCTCTTTTCTCTGTTTAGCATCTCTTCCGACGAAATTGCTCTCAGAGGTTGAGTGACTGCAATTGAAGTTATGGATACAGAGTCGTCGGAATCTGGTGCTCAGGCGGTAACCTCCGATATGGAAAAGCTATCTGTTTCTTCCACCACTGATCCTCTGACCAATAAATTCGGCTCTCTCAACGACATGTGTCCCGAGCTTTCATCTCTTCAAGACCTCGCAATTCGTGGTTCATGGCGATCTGTCATCGACAAGGTGGCTCGAGCAAGAGCCCTCTCTCTTCTGCAACATCCCCATGACCACCTCACCTATCTCGCTTACAACGTCCTCGCCCTTACGAAGCTACGTCGTTTCAGTGAGGCTTCTACCGAGCTCGATTCCATGGAAGATCTCAACAGTTCTCACTACAGGTACGAAACCTACCCGAAAATCTATCCGAATCGCTTTGGTTCTATGGTGCCTTTCTGCATCCGTTGGATCCACGCCTTGATCCCGATTAAACTGGGTCAGCGCCAGGAAGGGATGGATCGACTGTACAATCTCCTTGATTTCGTGCGTGAAAAGTTGAAGGAGAAGGAAACAAAAGATTTTGTTGTTTCTCTTGATGCGTGGAGAAAGAGGGAGGTGTTTGTGATGAACTCTATAATCGGGCATCATTTGAGTAACAGAGAGTTTAGTATAGCTTTGAACTTGATTAAAGATTTGCTTAGTCGCGACTCATCGGACGCCTCACTGATTGCGAAACTTGGGTATATTCAAATGCAAATTGGTGATTTAGAGGGCGCGAAAACTTCATTTAATCAGATCGAGGCATTGATGAAAGACGGTAAGAGTAATGGGTCATTGAGCGAGACTGAGCTTAAGAATCTTGTGAACCGAAATAAGGCCTTGGTATATTTGGTTGGGAAGGATTATGTCTCGGCAGTGAGGGAGTATGAACAGTGCATTGAGAGAGACCATGCAGATGTAGTAGCTATAAACAACAAAGCTCTTTGTTTGATGTATTTAAGGGATTTGTCTGATTCTATCAAAGTCTTGGAAAATGCGCTTGAAAGAGTTCCTACGGTGGCTTTGAATGAAACGCTTATAGTGAATTTATGTAGCATGTACGAGTTGGCTTATGTGAATCACTCTGATATTAAGAAAACGCTCAGCAACTGGATAGCTCGTGTTGCTCCTGATGATTTTGATGCAACATGTACTCGGACATGAGGTATTTTTTTTCATTTTGGTCTCATTCTCTTTGGAGCTTGTTTGTTAGCTTTGCAACTGACATTCTTGTAATGTATAAATTTGTATTCTATTTTTTGATAATGGTGTTATTTTTTAATCTCTTGCATTCAAACTCTGGGACAAAATTTTCAGTGCTTTTTTTTTTTTTCTTTTAACTCACTTCTTTGGCCTTCCTATGTGTGCCCCACGATTGAAGTGGAAAATGTGGCATGAATCTAGTTTGTATGATTTAATAAGGCGTTAAAACATGAACAAATCAGGTGTACTGGATTCATTGCATCCCATTGGACTTAAAACTTGCCATAGTGAACGGGTGGAGTGGTGGACTACACCACATCTTTGTTAGTTGTTACTTGATATTATTGTATGGTCATATGATACTCGGCTTTGATTACCAAAAGAACCGAGTCTACAATATTTTTTCTTTTGAGGATTGACCACTTATGTTGAGTTGGTCTTTCAAAGATTCAGTAGAGATAATAGCTTAACTTAGAGTAGGAGAGCTGTCTGAAGTATTGATTCATTACTGTTAAAAACATTTAAATGGTACACGTACTGTTTTGATGTGTATTGGTGAAATTTTCTTGCTGCAAGACGATAGATTGGCTTTCTCTTATAAATCATTGCTTACTTATAATTTGTAATTGACTTACAGTAAACCAACAAGATTCTTATTTTTTCTTTTAAAAGTAGGAGTTTTGATTTCTAATTGATGTTGGTTACTTTTTATTCAGCCATTTCCTTTGGTACTAATGCCTATAATCACATTATCCTGGCTGGTGTTGATGTGTTCTCGGAACTATTAGAATTTCTGATGCTTCATTGAGAATTGGAGATTTACTGCTGTTTTTCTGTAGTCTATATTGTAGATAGTAATTAAGAGTCCGAGATCCTTTAAAAGTTTTTCAAAAAAATATTTACAATGTGAAGTTAAATCATGGAGATAGGTACAAAAAAACAAGGGATGGGGGCACATTTAAGTAGATGCTATCTGGATTTCATTTTCTTTTTCTCACTTTCCAATCTTACCATGTAAAATTGGCAGATCCAAATTTAATTAATTGTTTGGAATTGATTGACTTGTTTTGAGTTCAGACTACTGACTATTCCGTCCTTCTCCATGGAATTGGAACCTACCATTTCATTGACAAGGCTGAATATTTTGACAATGATAAGAATATATTAGGACTTGATGAAATAGAACTATTTTTGTAGCAAAAAGAAAGCGGAGGTGGAATAGGAAGTAGAAATTTAGCTTCATATTATCTTTAGGCCATTATTAAGACCGAGTCTCAATTGCCCACTTTGTGGAAAAGTGTAGCGCAAACTGGTAGAAATTTGGTATTGCCACATCTGAGGTGTATTTTAGGTTCAGGCTCAACTATTAGTGTGGGCATGCGTTGGAGAGAGGAAGTTCATAATTCTGCAGGGATTACAGATTAAAATAATGCATTGTGTGAATTCTAGACCCCGTAATTGGAATCTTCAAGATGTCAGGCATCAACTCTCAAAAGAGATGTTAATTTCATGTCTGCAGCCACAATATTCCCGATATTATTAGATGGATTGGTAATGATAAGGGGTATTTTTCTGTTTGTGACTGCTATAGTATTTGTATTAAACAGTTGAATCCACATAAACAGGATTTCATCAAGTGGATGTTGGAGATTGTGCCCTAGGGCCAATCATTTTATGTATATGTTTTGAACATATTGATTAATTTATGGAGATAAATTATGTTGTTATCATATTATTAGCATGTTTACTATGATAGCGTCCTTGATTAACTATGAGATAATTAATCTAAATTCGTCCCTGGTTGATTATTCTCGTGGGAGCGAGAATGAACTAAGACCAGCATGACCTCGATGTATGGAGATACATGCACTAGATGCTTTACGAGAGTCATGGTGCAATTATGTAAGGGGTTACAAGTTGCTGGACTGACCCAGAGAGTCCTGCATGGGTTTAGTCATTAGCTAGCCTCTCCTGTACACCTGTCACGATGCCTTAGACCTGAGGTCTTGACTATTCCGGTGTTGTAGTTGTCAAACTTTGGCCTAGTCTAACGTTGTCCGTAGCAGGGTAGCCATAAGGGCTAGGTACGGGTTTGGTTGATTGTAGTGCTGAGGAATGTGGTTGACCAAAATGGGATTTTGTCCCTCATAGAGATGAGAGATATCTAACTGGCGCTCTCGATGAGTCTGTCTAAGGAAAGAGTGGTCACTCAGTAAGTTGGGACTAACTCAAGAAGATCGAGAAAGTTGTGGTTTGGATTAAGGATGACTTTCCCGTGCCTTATCCAGAACCGAGATATCGTGTGACAATAGGGTCTATGACAAGGTGGTACTAAGGTTAAATCGGTCATTTTGATAAAATGATAACTCATGTGTTTTGGGTAGTCGTGATGGCTTGCTAGAGTCCGCTCTCGACTTGTGAGTCATAAAGATGGCTTGCTGCTAACTTCACGTGAGGCCTGCTGGGTCACACATGAGCAGGATTTAGACACCGCTTAAAGGGACACGAATTATGGTTAATTCGTGAGTCACTCCGGTGACACAATTTAAGACATAGCTAAATGTCTAGGACATAAAGTCTTGTCTTAAATTAAATCTACGGTTATGATATTTAAATTTGTGGGACAAGTTTAAATATATTAATTGATAAATAGTTAATTGAATTAATCTATTTACAATTATAATATTAGGGAATAATAAATTGGATAAGCTTCCTAAAAGTTAGGAGATTATTGATTTATTAAATTCACTAATATTAGGATAAGATGGATAGAGGGTGGCGCCTCTTTTAGTCTTGATTTTAATTAATAGAAATGTTTTATTAATTAAAGTCATGACTTGAATTTGAATTCAAGATTTGATTTTGATTTCAAGATTCAAATTTTGAATAAAAGATATTAGGGTAATATCTTAATTCAATATTGTTAGGAAATAAATAAGTTGGTTATAACTTCCTAAGAGTTAGGAATGTTATTTTGATTTATAAAATTCCTAAAGAAATAGGGGAGGTTGGCGCATTCTTATGTGGGTCCAAGGGAAGATTTGATCTTCCATTTTGATTCTCAAAGATTGCATTTTGAATTCAATTGAGATATTAAGGTAATATTTTAATTAAGAATTCAAGTCCTAAAATTATAATATTATTGTAATCTTATAATTTTATAATTTGATAATCCAATAATTTAGGGATTCCCTAATTATAATTATCAAAATTCCTCAACTCTATAAATAGGGCCAAGGAAGTCGACTTGGCCAACCCTAATTCACTAAGTGAATTTTGCTTTCTTCTCTTGTAATTTCGCCTAGCTCAAAACCTAGAGAGAGAAGTCGATTTCTTCAAGAGTGTGAGGAAAAATCGACTTGTTCTAAAAATTAGGGTTTTGAGAGAGACAACAAGAAAGTGTTCTTGAGTTCTTGCGCCACCATATATTCTTGGTTCAAGAATTGTTCTTGATAACCAAGAACCGTAGATTGGAGTCCCGAGTTCTTTTGGAGAAAAGAACTGAAGGCTAGCACCTTGGTGCCACTAAACTGTTCGTGTGTATTACCGGCGGAGGAAGGACGCTTCGTGTGGACTTCTCTGAATTGCACCGTTCAACCGGACCGATTGAAACTCTTGAGGTATACCACTAACTTTACCGGTTTAAATTCATCTAGCGGATCCTGTAGGAAATCATAGAGTGGCGTTTTATTGTTTTTGGCGCTTTAAATTTTTATTTTTAATTCTCGCTTCCGCTGCGCCGCCTCCGTGATTTCCCAACGGTGGAATCTTATTTGGCTGCTCCCACTTTCTCCTAAAGTCTAGCTCTTCAATTGGAAGTTTTGCCAAAATGCCATCCCAACAAGAGACCAGCTTCTTAAGCTTAATTTTCATATACCTGGGACTGGGAAACGTGCGTTTTGTCACTATGAACTTTGATGCTTATTCCATCTTTTTATTGCATTGGCCGTGGACTCGTGCAATTTGGTTTGGTAATCTTGCCAGTATTCGTGTAAATCATTTGCAATATCATTCTGTTTGAGTCTGCTTGAGTTTTACCTATGGCAAACTGCATCTTGTGACTCCAATGATCTCTATTTTCAAATTGTATGCTGACTTTATGGATGATTTGGACAGCTACTAGGAATCAACTTGTTTCTAAAGGTGTTATGTTGGATCCTCAGCATGCTATTGCTCAAATACAATACCTTGTTTCTGAATGTAATGAACAATGATTCATCGAAGGAAGGAGTCTTCATGTTCCCAACGCTATGGGCAAGAGGATGGTCTTGGATTTATTACAATGTAGTGTTTTTTCTTGACTGGAAACTGTGAAGGAACTGAAGGCTGAAACTCTTGGACTGTGTTCGCTAAGAGCCTAAGACTTTTCCAGGTTTAGCTACAAATATGAAGTTAAGATTGAAAGGCAATAGTGCACAAGCAAGCACCATCAGTATTAGGCTTAATCCATCCACCCAACTTAGATGATAGGTGCAATACTGCAATATTAGACTTTTGTTCTTGATTTGTACTAAAGTACAACTCTGCTGAGCCTTTGCCATCTTTGGGATGGTTAGATATATATTTTTTTTGGGGCCAAATTTGGGATGGTTAGAACTTAAAGGTCAGAAATTAGCATTCTAAGATACTTTCTTTTTTGAGTTGTTTAGACAGTCTCCCGTTGGTTTGGTGTAGAGTCTCTATTCCTAGTTAGGTTTTGTCAACCACTAAATGATCAATGAGTAAGTCTCTATATGTATATCTTTTAAAGTTTAAACAATCCCACATTGTTTTTCTTTTTTCAAAAAATCTAAAGCGCACGTTTGAATTTAACAGTTGAATGATCAACGAGCAAGTCTCTATTTGTGACTCCCTCCTGTCTTGGTTAGCTTGCCTTGAATTTTTAATTGAGTCGTGTATTTTTTTTTTTTGAGCCAAATTTGAGTCGTGTATAAATTGGGCTTCATTACAAAAATTAGTCGTGTATAAAAAAAAGCCAACTAACATCTCACGATTCGATAAAATAAAATCTTACTATTTGATAAAATAAGAACGACCAGGAACTTCTTGTTCACTTCATTTTTATTAATTAACTTCTATTATTTTTATTTTATTTAACATTTTATATAAAATATCATACTGATATAATTTATAATTAGTGATAATGATGATGAGAATTATATAATATAAAATAAGATAATATATATAATTGGAGATAATAGAGATATTGAAGGCCACTCTTGATGACTTGTCTTTTGTTTTGGGTCAAGCTTGATGACTTGTAAAAACAAACTACGAAGATGGGTTATAATTATATGACCTGATAAAGTGATAATGAGGCCTACTCGACATCTCTAGTCTCACAATAATGGCTTTCTTCATCCGGTCTACTAAGATTCATCTGCCCTTCTTTTAAGTTATTTGTTAAAATTATTCTTTTTGTCCTTAAGATTTTATATTAATCATTAATTTTGTTTCTATTTTTTTTTACCAATTTTATCTTTAATATTTTATATTTTGATTAATCTTATTTTCTAGATGATGATATATAATGTAAAATTGATAGAAAAAAATTTAATCCTAAATTAGATTAAAAATAAAATAAAATCTATCATTAATTTATTTAAAAAATTGATTTATGAATAAAATTAATAAAATTGTAAAATACTAAAGATAAAATTAATTAAAAAAAGTAAAATAAAATTGAGAATTAATATAAAATTTAGTCCAAAGTCCCATTTTGGTCCTTCATGTTTGCTTAAATTTTTGTTTTGGTCCCTCAACTTTTTTTGTTTCATTTTGGTCCCTTATGTTTGCTTAAAGTTCCATTTTGGTCCCTCAAGTTTTTTTCATTCTATTTTGATCCCTAAAGTTTCTAAAAAGTTCCACAGTTAATTTGTAACTCTTTTCCATCCAATTAGTCGGTTAAGAAAAGAAAAGAAAACTAACTTTTATCTCTCAATAATTTTGTTCTTTTGCAAAATGGAAGGACTTTAATGCAAAAGAGCAAAATTGTTGGGAGATGAAAGTTAATTTTTTTCTTTTTTTTTTAATTGAAAAAGTGGACGAAAAAGAGTTAGAGACTAACGGTGAAATTTTTTGGAAACTTGAGGAACTAAAACGAAACTTTGAGAAAATATGAGGGACCAAAACGGAACAAAAAAACTTGAACCAAATCGAAACCTTGAGCAAACATGAGGGACCAAAATGGAATGAAAAGAAATTTGAGGGACCAAAACAAAACTTTGAGAAAACATGAAGGAGCAAAATAGGACTTTGGCCTACAATTTAAAGACTGAAAAGATAAGATTCTTCGTCTACATCTACCCACTTTTACATTTTTGTTTACATACTTTAGAAGGAAGAAAATTACGATTCATCATCTTCAACTCATTTGATTGACTGTTATATATCAAAAAAAAAACTCATTTGACTGTTGAAGTTACCTTCCCAGCTTCCCTCGCTTCCCACCAACTCTCACTCCCACCAACCCCTCCTCCTCTTTCTCTTCTTTAAGATCCTCCATCAAACATTTTCTTGCATTTTTGTTTTCCACTTTGATTCCCATTTCTCTGCAATTCGCGCTTCCTCGATTTCCATGGCCAACTCATTGTCTCACGCAACCGCCTCTCGAATCGGACTCCGTGACCATTCTAATGGGCTCGGTTTTCCTCCGCTTTCTCAGACTGCCTTGAGGTCAATTTCATTTTCGTCGCAGCTCTCAGATCTTTCTCTCAAGTAAGTCAATCTTCGTTTTTGTTGTGAGCATATGATGTTGATTCCTAACAGTGGATTGTTGTTTGTTTTGGTAGAACCTTAAAAATTGGAAAACATGGAGGGCGTAATTATAATTATAGCGTCGCGATGGTGAAGGCAGAGAGTGATTCAGGTGATATAGGCATTGATCTTTCTCTAAGCCCAAGAGTAAACTCTGTGAAACCTTCCAAGACTGTGGCCATAAGTGACCAAGCCACAGCTCTAGTACAAGCTGGAGTTCCTGTTATTCGTTTAGCTGCTGGAGAGCCTGATTTTGATACACCTGCTGCTATAGCTGAGGTATAATTAGATTCCTTCTTTATTGAATCTATCTTCACCTTATAAGTCATCACTTTTGATTTTGTTGTCTGGGTAGGCTGGAATAAATGCAATTCGTGAAGGATACACGAGATACACCCAAAATGCGGGAACGTTAGAACTCCGCCAAGCAATTTGTCAAAAGCTAAAAGGTTAGTTTAGATGTTCAACGCATTTCTGATAGATTAACCTTGCTCAGTTCACTTGCACTGTGATTATCTGAGATGGCTATGGTACTATCCGGTATGTTTATTGCAGAGGAGAACGGACTTAATTATACTCCTGATGAAATTGTGGTGAGCAATGGAGCCAAGCAGAGTATTATTCAAGCAGTGCTTGCAGTTTGTTCCCCTGGTGATGAGGTGAAGGGTTTTATACCTTTTATAAACTTCGAATGCAGTTATGCTATAGTTATTGGCGGTCATGTCTGTTACTAAATTCTTATATCATCTTAGTGCTTTGTAACTCCTTTTATTTTAAGCATCGTGAAAAGTCAATTTGTTTTTCTTTTTGTTATTCTAGAGCCGAAAGCGTTTGGGGCCTTGACTACTAAACTCAAAAGTGGGAGGAGAAAATTTTCCCTTCTCCAATAATTGATCGAGTTCTTAACCCTTCTCTTCTCCCCTTCAAATGCCTTTCTCTTGTGTGTGTGTGTGTGTTGCACTTGCAGAATCTGTATGCATGTGTTAACTTATTGACTTTCCTTGTTTGCTATCGAACTTTCATTTTAAGAGCCTTTGTTCAAAGTTGTACTTCTGTATTTTTGTAATCAAATTTGGCTATATGTTATAATTTCACGGAGTTGTGTTTACCGTGCCTGGAATCATGCCAATAAAAATGTCACTGCACCACCCACTGCACGTGGTTCTTGGCAACTGATACTACATAAATTGTGTTATATTGCTTTTTTCTGCTGTTTATGATTTACCAAGTTTATGAATGATTCAGGTCATTGTTCCAGCTCCATATTGGGTTAGTTACCCAGAAATGGCAAGGCTGGCTGATGCAACACCTGTAATTCTCCCAACAAGCTTATCTGAGAATTTTCTGTTAGATCCGAAACTCCTTGAGTCCAAACTTACTGAAAAATCTAGAGTGCTGATTCTCTGTTCTCCATCTAACCCAACGGGATCAGTCTACCCTAAGAAACTACTTGAAGAGATTGCCAAGATTGTGGCAAAGCACCCCAGGCTTCTGGTACAACTACGTTCACAACCAATTCTAGTGTGATTGAATGTACTCAGTCACAATGATTTTGTTTTTAAAGATCTTAATGGTTTTCTTCACTCAGGTTATTTCTGATGAAATTTACGAGCACATAATTTATGCACCAGCAACTCATACAAGCTTTGCATCTTTACCAGGCATGTGGGATAGGACCCTAACTATTAATGGATTTTCTAAGGTTGGTCTATACTGATGCGTTTACTTACTGGTAGAGTACCAACTACTAATGCCCAGAGAAAAGAGTTGTTATTATATGGTTTCCTGGTGTATTTCAAGCCCTCGTTTTTTTCCTTATGCTTAATGTCTTTTAATCTTTTATACATTTCTTAAAATGACTCTGTAGATCATGACATAATTATGACTGGCTGTCACTAGCCACAGTATGGGACTCTTATGTTTTAAAAATGTTTGTAGGCCTTTGCAATGACTGGTTGGAGACTTGGATATATTGCTGGTCCAAAGCATTTTATTAAAGCTTGCGGAAAGCTTCAGAGTCAGGTCTGCTGTACTTTATTGGCCACACCGGCTATGCAAAGCTTACAACATATTTCTCTCGATTAGCTTTTGTTTTAATACTATACGCTTAACTTTTACAAGATTTAGTAATTGTACTGTAATTTTCTAGCATTTCTTTGAAATGGTTTTGCTTTTATATTAATACAGCATATAGTATCTGATGCTTCATCATTGAATTCAGTTCACTTCAGGGGCCAGTAGTATATCTCAGAAAGCTGGAGTTGCTGCACTAGGACTAGGCAAAGCTGGCGGGGAGGCAGTTTCCCATATGGTGAAAGCATTTAGAGAGCGGAGGGATTACTTGGTTAAAAGTTTTAGTGAAATAGATGGTGTCAAGATTTCAGAACCCCAGGTTCAAACTCAATTATTTATTTGTTTATTACATGATCCTCTCCATGTTTTATCTCTCTTTCTGCCCTCTGTTTTTCTACATCCATAAGTGGACTTTTCTTCTCACTTGCAGGGAGCATTTTATCTGTTCATTGATTTCAGCTCCTTCTATGGAAGAGAAGCTGAAGGATTTGGCAAAATTGAGGATTCTGAATCCTTTTGTCGGTATTTGCTGGACAAGGGCCAGGTAGACTCTATTACTTCACCTTTTACCCATAGAATTGATAAGAGTGCTCGAGAAAGTTAACATAGAAAGAGAGGGAAAAATCTCTGCATGGCTTAATCCATGGTTCTGATCAGTAAAAGTTTTATAATCTCACAATATAGAGTTCGAAGAGAAAGGCTGGTGATGAGGGGAAAACTGAAGAATCTATTATATATAGCAGCAGTCAAACTCTTACAATCAAAACCTCATTTTGGTCCTCTAACTTCAGGATGAACTGTGTTTTGGTTTTCAAACTTTTCCATTTGTACTATTAATCCAAAACATGATTATGTGCCATTGTATATGACCTGGACAGTTGAGAGAAACGAATTGTTTATCATATTTCTCCTAATAAGTGAGTTTGTAGGGAGAGAAAAGAAAATCTCCCTTCTTAATCACAAATTGGAGATAAATTCGTGGTTGATTTTTTTTTTCTAACAAGGAAGTTTCTTTTCTCTCTCTATTTATTCACTTATTATCAGTTTATGACACATGAAAAAAAAATAGTTCAGAACAGCTCAGAGATAACGACAGAAACTAGACAAAATCATGTTTCGAACTACCAGAGTAACAGTTGAACAAATTAGAAAATTTGAAGACCGAAACAACATTCATTATATAGTTTGAGGATCAAAATGAGATTTTGACCAAACTTTTACCATGTTTGAGAAGTGAAGTCATGTCTGTGTGGTTTTCTGTTGAGTTGCAGGTTGCTGTGGTGCCAGGGAGTGCATTTGGAGACGATACTTGCATCCGCATATCTTATGCAGCATCACTCTCCACCTTACAGGCTGCTGTAGAAAGAATTAAGAAAGCACTTATTCCTCTTACCTCTGCTGCTCTTGTTTAATGTCAATGAATTGTGTACTTTCTTCTGATGTAGTTCATTTTGGAATGGCAATGTGTAATTGTGTAATGTTTTAATAAAAAGAAGGGTTACACCTCTATAAAGAAAAGAAAAAGAAAAAAGAAGGGTCACGATTTATTTTAATTGATGTATAATTAAGAAATTAAGAATGTTATTATTAAGTGATGTATAATTGTAAAAGTAAGTATAAATACGGATATAGGTAAGAGTTAATCTATTTGTTTTAATTTGATTTTATTTGGATTGGCCAATGGATTTTTTTTTGTAGAAAGGGAAATATTAGATTAAAACAAGAAAGCAGGTCCAGGATACAAAGATAAACAAAATACAGTCATTCAATGCCTCTCTTACGAGGATAAGAATCACCCACGCGATTTTTTTTTTACTTTAATCTAATATTCTCTTTTCACAAAAAAAAAAAATTGAAAGAAATTGAGCTAAGCCTTCAATAGTTTTTTTGTGAAATATATGAATATTTTATTTTGTAAGCGTGTTATCGTAGTAAACACATTGTCGTTTATGTTTGTGTTTAATACTCACACAACATTCACATATATTTATAAAGTTTTTCACATATATTTATAAAGTTTCAGAATATTAAAATAATTTTTATGACTTTAACATGACAAACAATAAAAATAATGACATATATTATAAATAAATAGGCTAAAGTGCACTTTTGGTCCCATAACTTTGGCAAAAGTTTCATTTGGTCTCAACTTTTTTTGTTGCAATTTTGGTCTCATAACTTTGGCAAAAGTCTCAATTTCGTCCCGTAACTTTTTTTGTTGCAATTTTGGTCACATAACTTTTGAAAACGTCTCACCGTTGGTCCCAAACCTATTTCCATTCGTCTCATAACTTCACCTATATTTGTCACGTCATCATCCAACTCAATATGTCAGATCATCTTTTGCAGCAGATAATGGATAAAAATCAGTATTGGGACCAACGGTGAGATGTTTTCAAAAGTTAGAGGACCAAAACTATAAAAAAAAAGTTATGAGACCAAATTGAGACCTTTGCCAAAGTTATAGGACCAAATTGAAACCTTTGCCAACGTTATAAGACCAAAAGTGCACTTTAGCCAAATAAATATTATATTTTTTAAATTTTTTATCACAATTTTTTTTAATTATTTATATATATAAATATATGTCATACCATATAATTTTAAAAATATTTTAGGTTGATTTATCCGTGTCACGTCGGTATATTTTTTTTAGATAGTTTTTTATATTTTTGTTATAAAAACTTTTAGTAATAATAATAAGATACTTGTCAAAAAAGTTTTGCAAGTTCACAGTATAGAAATTATGAAAAAAAGAACGTTTATGAGAAATAGTAAAAAACGTGTTCCTTTATCTCCAACAGTCCTCGAAAAGATTGAGAAAGACAGTACTACGTCCTCACAAAATAGAGTGGATTTTTCTGATTAAAATAGTAGCTAAAATCAACCACTCGTCGCTGTTAACTGTTTTGTTTTGATTGATTCCTTTTCGGCGCAGCTTTCCGATCATTCTCTCAAGTGAGTCAAATTTTGGTTTCTGATTCTCTCGTTGTTGCATTGAGCCTGCGACGTTGATCGCTAATTGCCAATTGTTTGTTTTGGAAAACTTGGAGGGCGTAATATAACGTTTTGATGGTGAAGCCAGAGAGTAATTTAGGTGAGATAGGCTTTGATCTTTCGCTGAGCCCTAGAGTAAACTCTGTGAAAACTTCCAAAACTGTGGTCATAAGTGACCATGCCACAGCTTTAGTAGAAGCTGGAGTTCCAGTTATTCGCTTAGCTGCTGGGGAGCCTGATTTTGATACTCCTGCTGTTATATCTGAGGTAGAATTTGATAGATTCCTTGTCTTTTTTTGATCTATTTTAAACCTGTAAGTCATTCCTTTTGCTTTTGTTGTCTCGGTAGGCTGGAATAAATGCAATTCGTGAAGGGTTCACGAGATACACCCAAAGTACGGGAACGTTAGAACTCCGCCAAGCAATTTGTCGCAAGCTGAAAGGTTAGCTTAGATTTTCAACGCATTTCTGGTAGATTAGGTGAGATGGCCATGGCACTATGTGTTGGGGATAAGTATATAGGTCAGTTTCACAAGAATACTGTTGTTATGAGACATTCTGCATTCCTTTCATAAATTAGTGAGTGGCATTTTCTAGAATAAACAAACTCTTCCTGTTTAAAATAAGGTATTAAAAAGCAGAAGATAGAAATATATAGTTGTTTTCAACTGAACTATCATATTCAGATAAGCAATAAAGATCAATGACAAATATAAAAATTGATCTATAAGTAATATATATAAGATTTTATTTGACACACATATATACAATGCCCTTATGTTGTTGCAGAGGAGAACGGACTTATTTATACTCCTGATAAAATTGTGGTTAGCAATGGAGCCAAGCAGAGTATTATTCAAGCATTACTTGCAGTTTGTTCCCCTGGTGATGAGGTGAAGGGCTTTATACCCTTCTAAGTTCTAATAAACATTGAATGCAGTTATGCTATACTTATTGGCGATTATATCTGTCACTAATTACGTGTTTTAAAACTTCTTTTATTTTAAGCATCGTGAAAACTCAATTACTTTTTTGTTTAGTTTTCTTTTTGTAGAGCTGAAACAGTTTTGCTCAAAAGTAGGAGGAGAAATAATGCCGTTCTGTGTGTCTGTGTGTATTTCATTTCTAGAATCTGTGTGCAATCTGTCGTAACTTATTGACTTTCCTTCTTTGTTAAAGAGCCTAACATTTAAAAAGCCTTCACTCCCAGTTGTACTTTTCTTTTATTGTAGGCAAGTTTGATTATATGTTCTAACTTCACGGGGTGGTGTTTATATGCCTGGAATTATGCCAATAAAAACTCACTGCACCCAGTGTGCATGTTTCCACTTATAACAATGTTTATGATGTGGTTTTGGCAATAATGTTCTAATTGTTATATTGGCTTTTCTATTTCTGTTTATAGTTTACCAAGTTTATGAATGATTCAGGTCATTGTTCCAGCTCCATATTGGGCTAGTTACCCAGATATGGCAAGGTTGGCTGATGCAACACCTGTAATTCTCCCAACAAGCTTATCTGAAAATTTCCTGTTAGATCCAAAACTCCTCGAGTCCAAACTGACTGAAAAATCTAGAGTGCTGATTCTCTGTTCTCCATCTAACCCAACGGGATCAGTCTACCCTAAGAAACTACTTGAAGAGATAGCCAAGATTGTAGCAAAGCACCCCAGGCTTCTGGTACTGCTACATTCATCCCCAATTCTTGCATGATTGAATGTACTCAGATAAAATGGTAGTTGATTTTAAAGATCCTAATGTTTTTTTTTTTTTTCCACTCAGGTTATTTCTGATGAAATTTACGAGCACATAATTTATGCACCAGCAACTCATACAAGCTTTGCATCTTTACCGGGCATGTGGGATAGGACCCTTACTGTTAATGGATTTTCTAAGGTTGGTCTACATTTACTGGTAGAGTAGCAACGGCTAATACCCTGAGAGAAGAGTTATAATTGTTCTTATCTGGTTTTATGGTATATTCTGGTCTTCCCCGTTGTTAATCCCTCGTTTGTTCCTCATTCTTAATGCCTATTATGTATTTTTTACAATGACTAGCCAGTAGCCACAGGATGGGATGCTTATGTTTTGAAAATTTCTTTAGGCCTTTGCAATGACTGGTTGGCGACTTGGATATATTGCTGGTCCAAAGCATTTTATTACAGCATGTGGAAAACTTCAGAGTCAGGTCTGCTGTATTTATTTATTGGCCACACCAGATATGCAATACTTACATTACATCATATTTCTCTTGATTAACTCACATCATTTTTCTAGCATTCCTTTGAAATTGGTTTGGGCTAGTTTTGCTTTTATGTACACCATATAGCATCTGATGCTGCATCCTTGAACTCAGTTCACTTCAGGGGCCTGTAGTATATCTCAGAAAGCTGGAGTTGCTGCATTAGGACTAGGCAAAGCTGGCGGGGAGGCAGTTTCCAATATGGTGAAAGCATTTAAAGAGCGGAGGGATTACTTGGTTAAAAGTTTTAGTGAAATAGATGGTGTCAAGATTTCAGAACCTCAGGTTCAAACTCAATTATTTATTTGATTATAGGATGAAAATGATTCTTTCAATGTTTTATCTCTCTTTCTGCCCTCTGTTTTTCTACTTCCATAAGTCGACTTTTCTTCTCACTCGCAGGGAGCATTTTATCTGTTCATTGATGTCAGCTCCTTCTATGGAAGAGAAGCTGAAGGATTTGGAAAAATTGAGAATTCTGAATCATTTTGTCAGTACTTGCTGGACAAGGGCCAGGTACACTCTTTTACTTCACCTTTTACCCACAAAATGAAAAGAACAATTCAATCCATAAAAGTTTAACTTACACTTTTCAATCTATGAATATAGTGGAACTAATATATTTTAGTTCTTTTGTTCTTACAAGTTAGTTCTTAAAAAATGGGTTTAGTATGACCTTTACGATTTTCAATGATTAAAGTGTATCAACTAGACTTTCAATTATTCACTTATCAATTTGTGTATTTTTAAATGATTCAATTGTATGTTTCCTCAGTATATTGTATATAACAGCAATAAAACTTGTATCATGTGTGAGAAGTGTAGAGAAGTGTAAATCATGACTGTGTTGTTGTCCGTTGACTTGCAGGTAGCTGTGGTGCCAGGGAGTGCATTTGGAGACGATAGTTTCATTCGAATCTCGTATGCATCATCACTCTCAACCTTACACGAAGCTGTAGAGAGAATTAAGAAAGCACTTATATCTCTAACCTCCGCTGCTCTTGTTTAATGTCAATGAATTGTGTACCTTTTCTTTTGTTGTATGAATCAGGAGTACACTTATATCTCAACCAGTTGATTTATACATTGGATGGTAATGAATTATATATTCTGGCTGTTCTTGTACATTTTGGATTGTGAAATAGCAATTGTATGATGTTTGTTCTGAGATTAATTGATCTAGCAAAATGTCCCACACAAATTTCGTCTCTGATTTCTGAGGGGCGGTTTCCGTCAAAGAACTGTGATGGAGAATTCTGTCAGAAATCAGTGACGGATTGGATTTTTTGTCACAGACTTCGATTAGTGACGAAATTTTCAAAATTTCCGTCACAAATAGGAGATTTTTTTGTAGTCTCAAGTTAATATTTGTAGTCATTTTTATTATATTTTAACTAATAAAAACTACTTTCTTTATATTTTATATTAAATTAATATAGAATTATAGAAACAATAATAATAATAATAATAAATCTCTAAAATCAAATATAATTTATATAAATATAAATATAGATGGAGGTCATAATTAATTTAGTTTCTATCCAATTTGATTTAATTCTATTCGGTTTGGTTAACTATCCAATTAATTTACACTATTCTGCCATGACAATTCAATAATCAAATTCTGGCCAAAAAAAAAATTCAATAATCAAATTGATGTCATTAAAACTTTCAAATTCACATCTAATCATTTTAATTAACAATAATATTCTTATATTTATTAACTATAATTTGGGGTGATTAAATTAAAATCCAATCGAACTCGAGCATTATAAACACACACAAAAGATATAATGCCTTTTGAATTTAAATAATTTATTGAAATCGAACAAAGTATATTATTTTATTAATAATGAAATGTCAAAATCGTACACTTTTTTTTTTGTTTTTGTAGAGAACACTTTCTACATGAAGCTCTTCTAATGTACTCCAATTATATTATGTTATATACACACAATTTCCCTTTATATCATGAGAAAAATTAGACGAGAAGATGAACCGTTTTTGGGGACATGTTGACGTATAAATTAGTATTTTAAAGAATTTGCATAATTAATTAGTCATATATATTAATGTCATCCCTTGTAGCTTGAGAATCAGGGAGACTGCTTGAAATGTCCCAAAATATTCATTCAGCAATTGGATTGCGAGTGTATCCAAGTTTTCTTCAAAAGGTTTCGGCTCAAATTAAGTTTCCTGTTTGATAGGCAAACAAAGAAAGGAAAAAAGTAATCTTCTTACATCTCCCTTTTATGTCAATATATTCCTATCCAACTGGACTTGCTTTATATTCAACATTACATCCTCAAGAAGCTAAGGACCCCCTTACCCTTCATGCAAAACCCAGCCTCTCTAACTTGAACTAAAAGACAAGACAATTAATCTCATGTCTCAACACACAAGATTCTGGCTTTCTTCCCTACCTATAAATTATACTCATTTCGTCATGCATCCATATTCATCAATCCAAGATAACCCACAAGAAAAAGAAACAAACTTTGATTGAGATATGGACGATCGTCACACCCCTGAAATTGTGTTCTTTGATTTGGAAACCACAGTGCCCAAAAAGAGTGGACAAAAATTCTGGGTTTTGGAGTTTGGTGCCATTGTGGTTAGCCCTCAAAAGCTCGTGGAGCTTGAAAGCTTCACCACTCTCATAAGGCCCAAAGATTTGTCTGTCGTCTCTGTGAAATCAAGCAGATGCGATGGGATAACACGTGAAGCCGTGAAAGATGCACCATTTTTTGAGGATGTTGCAGAGAAGATTTTCAATATTTTGAATGGAAGGGTTTGGGCAGGACACAATATTCAAAGATTTGACTGTGTTCGTATCAAAGAGGCCTTTGAAGATATTGGTAGGCCAGCCCCTTTACCTATTGGAATTATTGATTCTCTTGGGGTCTTAACTGAGAGATTTGGAAGAAGAGCTGGTAACATGAAGGTAATCAAGTATGAGATTTTGAAATATCAGGTTTTGACTTATAGTGAATTAAAATTTTGATCCCTAGATTATATGGTCACTATCATTTTAGTCCCTGATTCATTGAAATGCTTAATTTAGTATCAAGAAAATTCATGACTCATTGCAAATTAGTCTCTCATGAATACCATATAACTCTACAACTCAGTCTGTAGATGAACTAAATTACAATGAGTCATATATAGTTCGGAGATTCAATCAATCATTTAAAAAATCTAAAGACTAAAATAACAACACTCATAATCTAGAGACTTCACTAGTCATAATTCATACTGCTTGATTCCTGACAAAAACCTCAATTTTTCTTTATGGATAGATGGCAACATTGGCTTCTTATTTTGGCCTAGGACACCAAAAGCACAGGTATATTTTATATATGCATATGCATATCTGCATTTTTGTGCTTCTACCATCATACTTATAGTCTATGAGTTTCTGTTATGTAACTTGTGTTTATGTCTAATGTGAAGCAGAAGCCTAGATGACGTTCGCATGAACTTGGAGGTTCTCAAGCATTGTGCAACTGTATTATTTCTGGTGAAAAAATTAAATGCAACTTCATTTTCACATTCTTCCTTCTTCTCTCTCACCTTTGAAACGAAGATTCTCATACCTCTATCAATGTTTTATATGGCTTTTTGGGGTGAATTCAGGAATCAAGTCTTCCAAGCACATTGCATAGCAAATGGTATGGAACTTCAAGTGTGATGACACGAAGCAGAACGCATGGGAAATCACCATGCAAAGAAGAAACAAGCAGGAAATCACCCCCTACTTCTTTGGGATATCACAGGGCAGTCCCTTATGCAAGGGGAAGTCTGGGAAAGGTTCTATTCATACATTGAAAAAGAACTAACTAGTTTTACATAAATACTGGAGAAAATTTACTTTTTAGTCTTTAAATTCATTCCAAAACTATGATTTAGTCCTTACATATTGAAAATAAACTTTTTGGTCTCCAATTCTTTTACAAACATCAACTATTTAGTCCCTACAGATAATGGTTTAGGACTAAGCAGTCAACATTTGTAAGAAAAAGAAAGACCAAAAAATATATGTCTAATACCTAGGGACTAAATCATAATTTTGGGACAAATTCAGAGACCAAAAAATAGGTTTCCTCTGAATACTGGAATTTTTTGAAGCGTTGAAAATGATTATGAAACTCCATTAACTAAACGCAGGTTACAGAAAGAATGAAGGGGCTTTGGTGTAAAGCACAAGGTTCACAACCTTTTAACCAACTTCTCAAGCATTCTCATTCATTGCTAAGATGAGGCAGAAGCAGAAGAAATATATATGAAGATGGAAGAAGCTGATTCTGTTTTTCTGCATTCAGAAGACTTAGAAGAGAGAAGCACACCACAGGTTTTGTTCAATAGACAGATTGAAGACGCATTTGTGAATATGAATTATTAAACTTCAAGACTTTAAATCACTGAAAAGGAAACAGGAGAAGCAACTCCAAAATTCATTTGTCCATATACTTCATTTATTTTTACTTATTAATTCGAATTCTTAGAGCGTCTTTTGGATGAAAGATGCTTGAATTGAAATGTAAATATGTATTTGTAAGTAAAAATTCAAAATAAAATAATTGAACAGGAACACCATCAAGGTTCCCTTTTAATATTTGCATAAATGATGATTCAATGTGGATTCTCTGTTCCATCGAACACTCAATAATAATAACAATTCACTAAGATAAGTCAACATACCTCTTTACTCATAATTAAAATTTTACGAACATGATCACGTGGAGACCAATTTTTTTATCTTGATGTGAGTATGTGACTGCCCTAACAAGAAGGGTTGACACTTGACAGTTACCTCATTCATCATGACTAATTAGCCCATTAGCTTTACACTTTCATATCACATTATTATTGGGTTCAAAGATCAATCATAAGGTAAGACCAAAACCCATTTAATCACATTTAAAATTCACAAGTATCATGGTCATCTTTATTGAGTTTTATATCTAATCAGTTTTAATTAAAATAAAATACCAATTAATTAAGGCTAAAATAAATTAATTTTCCATTACTTGTAAGTTGTAACCAACAAGAAGCAAAGAGTTAACACAATAATGGTCTCACTGCATAAACCAAGAATTGCATAAACATCACACTTTAAAGTTTAAACAATTCATACAGTAGTCACACATGGCACACCATTATAATACAAAACCCACTATGAATTTCCTGTCTGTCTTGCAGGAAAGAGCTGGGTTGACTTATTCTTCTGTCCCACTATATCCACATAAAACTACTACAGGGACAGCAAATCCTAGACACAAACAAACATCATAGTAACACACAGGTCGATGATATCTGGAGAGTTTAAGACTCAATCAACCCGGCAGCTAACAGCTTCTGCAATAGTGAGGAAGATCCTTCCTCCAATTTTGCTCACAAAGTTTGCAGCTTTGAGCTTATGAATCACTTGCCACCTAGGGTTGCTGATTGCTAACTGATACACACACACACAAAAACTCACATTAGGTTAATCAATGGGTTCTTTGCAGATATGAAAAATTGCAAAATAACTGAACTTTGCCTTACCTGCTTCCCATGTGAAACCAAATTCCTATTAAGCTCCTCTAGTGAAGCAATTCCAGTGGTGTCAATGTGCACCAAATCTGCCATAATAGTATAAATGTAAGACTAAAATCTTATTTTGGTCCTTTACATAATTAGTGTTTTCTCAATTTAAGTCTCTCATAGATTTTTCATCTCAATTTAGCTCATAACAATTTGTGAAATATTATTGTTAATTGAACACATAATATCATTAGTTAATGATAAAATATTTAAACTAATACTTAAATAAATATTATTCTCATATTAATAAAACATTTTAAATTTTATATAAAATCTTAAAAATTTAGAAGATCGCTTTTAATTACTAACTTCAATAACAAAAAATGTGTTTTTGTGATAATTAGCATGCCATTCTATCGACTGATGGTGTTACATCTTTAGTTGATGTTGTTATGTAATCAATTTTGTAGAGAACTAGATAGAATGACTAATTGCATTATGAGAGATCAAATTGAAAAGAGACATTACCAGGGACCAAAACTGAGTTTTAATCATAAATGTAGTGAACAGATTAGCCAGAGTACAAAAACTCTGTTTTCAGCCCAGAGGTAGGAAAAACTTACTGGATATGTCAATGATTACCAGCTGAATTATGCTTCTGTTGTCTCCTTTGTTCCTCTCTTCTTCTTCCTCCTGACTGATCCATTTCATGATCCTTTGATACAGAATTAAGCTGAAGAATTAGCCACGCGAAATATATGTATATATACACACACCCTTAATCCTTTGGTTTAATTTCCTCTAACTCTCATTAATTAATTCATTTGTGGATCATTGCATATATATAATTTCATTGTAATTATGTTGCATGTGAAAAAGTAAGCACCTTTTTGTAACAAAGTTGGCATTAGCGAAGCAAAGCATGGCAGATTTGACACGTATTACTACAACGCCAGAAGTCTTAACAGCCATAGGATACTGATGGACATCGCAGAATGAATCAGTTCCTGGAAGTCTCCCTAGAGTTTCTGTCCCAGGTCGAATTGCTATCACAATTATGTTTCCAAATGATATCACCACCTGCAAATCCAAACTCACTAATTAATATTTTTGTCGACTAAATTCATGATTTGCTCCCTGAAAGATGATCAATTTTTCAGTTTAATCCCTGAAGAAGTGAAGGTTAAAATTATAAAATTTAATCCCAAAATATGCAATTACAATCAATTTGACCATTTTGTTAATATGTTAATGAAATCATCAAAGTGATTGTAATTGTATTTTTCATAAACTAAATTAGAGATAAATTAAGAAATTTATAATTTTTCAAATGACAAATCATTAATTTACTCTGTTTTTGTTTGATATATAGCATTAGCTTGTCTTTCAATTATTGGGTAGGTGAGAAAGTGAAATAATTAAACCACACACGGCACTCAGCAAAACAGACTTTTCAATGGGGTCCTCTCCAAGCTAGTGCTATCGTCCCAAGACATTGGAGATTTTAATTAATTTCATCCAGGTTAATTGCAATTTGCATCACACATGCATACACATTGGTGGAACAACCACCATTGCTTAATAAACAGAATCATGAGTGGAGGTTAGTCTAATAAAGTGGTGGGGTATGATTGCTACTTGCTACATAAAAAAATGACAAAACAAGGGTCATGACCACTTTGTTCAATTTGAAAAACCATAACAAGCCGAAAATTGCCTCAATTTTGTTTGATGTGATATTGCTCATGGTGGGACGAAGCCTTTAAAAGGTGTTGGACTGAATAATATCACAGGCTTTAATAAAAGTGATCTTACAAGGGTCTGTATTCTTCTTGTTCGATTAATGGAAATTTTTAATATTTCTGAAAAAAAAAGTGATAATAATAAATAAAGGATCAAAATGCACTTTTTGTCCTATAACTTTTGCTCAAGTCTCAATTTGGTTCCATAACTTGTTTTGTTACACATTTGGTCTCGTATCTTTTGCTCAAGTTACATATTTGGTTTCGTATCACTTTTGGTCAGGTTGCAAAATTGATCACATTTCTTTGCAAAAAGTTCCACCATATGTTCCAATTGACCCAAAGATGTGAGACCAATTCTACAACTTGACAAAAAAATATGAGACCAATTCTACAACTTGACCAAAAGATATGAGACCAATTCTACGACTTGATCCAAAGATATGAGACCAAAAGTGCAACTCAAGACCGAATCCGCAACCTGAGCAAAAGATATGGGACCAAAGGTGCAAAAAAAAAAATTTATAAAACCAAATTGAGACCTGAGTAAAAGTCATGGTAAATTACACTTTGGTACCTTGTGGTTTGACCCTATTTCACTTTGGTACCCTGTGGTATTCTCCATTAACACTTTGGTATCCTTTGGGATTATTTTGTAATTTTAATCATGATAAATTTTGCAAAAATTATACATTGACCCCAAATTTTTTTTATAGTTTTCATTTTAGTCCTAGGATAATATGTATCCAGGAACCTATTGGTAATTTTTTGAAAATTTTTTGGGATTAATATGTAATTTATGCAAAATTTGTTATGGTTAAAATTACAAAATAGCTCTAAAGGGTACCAAAGTGTTAATGGAGAATACCATATGGTACCAAAGTGTCAAGTTTCAAACCACAGGGTACCAAAGTGTAATTTATCCTAAAAATTATGGGACCAAAATTATATTTTGAACTAAATAAAGTGGGGAGGAAAAATGGTAATTTACGGCGAGTAGGAGGCCAATCTCAACGGAATAGAAGAGAACACCAAAGAAGGCTCCAAAGCAAGCGAGAAAGTCAAGCCTATCGAGTTTCCAAATGTTGCGAGCTTGAGTGAAATCAATGAGTCCCGGGAGAGCAGAAATGATAATGGAAGCAAGAATAGCAGTTGGAGTGAAATACAAAAGCTTCGTCAAACATAACAGCGATATCATCACTGTCATTGCCATCACAATGTTTGACCCTGACGTTTCACATCCCGCCGCCACATTCACCGCCGTACGCGAAAACGAACCTGCATTAAATATATGATATTAATTCCCATGATATGATGATATATAACTAACTTACTAATAACTAACTTAATTACCGGTGGCAACATAACAAGAGGTCACGGATCCAATCATGTTCATGAATCCTACGGACACCATTTCTTTGTTTCCATCAAGCTGGTATCCTTTCATAGCAGCAAAAGATCGTCCAACCGCAACTGATTCCTATATATCCATCATTTCTTGTGTATATATTATAATTCAGGATACATGCACTATATAAACCAACTCTCATCTTTCAACTTAACTAATAATTCAATACCCGAAAGATATTGAATTGACAATTCGCTCCTTAATTGGTATACTCTTAGTTTTTCTTTGATTTAAGGCAAAAGTGCAAATTTGGTCCCTTATCTTTTGCTCAGTTTTCAATTTGGTCCTGTATCTTTTTTTTGTTACAGTTTTGAGTATATATTTTTGTAAAAGGTCCCAATTTTGGTCTCATATCTTTTAGTCAAATTGTACAATTAGTCTTATATCTTTGCAAAAGGATCAACCATAGTTGATCATTTTGTAAAGATATAAGACCATTTCTAAACTTGACCCAAAGATATAGAACCAATTCTGCAATTAATCCAAAGATATGGGACCGAATCTGCAACAAAAAAAAATATGGGCCAAATTGGGACCTAATCCAAACATATGGGACCAAAAGTGCAATAAAAAACATATGGGACCAAATTGGGAACTGAGCAAAAGATATGGGACCAAATTTGCACTTTAGCCTTGATTTAATTAGACTAATAAGTAATAACTTAATAAGAGACTTTATTTGATGCACGTATGTATACACAATTTATAGCATAATTAAGCATTAAGATCCATTAGAATTAAAAGAGGTGAGGCCTATATATATATGAATTATGAAGTGATGCATGTTTTGGTTTTGCTTACAGTGAGGGCAACAAGAGCAACGACTAGTCCAATTTTGGCTACTTGTCCAATGTAAGGGGTGTTGAGGTCTACTTGAGTGAGAGAGCTTGGGTTCAAGCCTCCTTTAATGTGTTTGACGATGATAACTCCATTTTGATCAGCTCTTGTTACAAAAACTATGAGGGTTGATAGTATCACTGATGCAAGAGGAGAGATTGCTGGCAACCAGAACAGTTTTCTTTTCCTTTTTCCCTGTCCATACCATCCATGTTCGTTAATTAATTAGTAGCCCTGCATCCTTTAAACTAATAATTCCAACAAATAAAAAAAATGAAATCTTTTTGTAAAATAAGAGAATTTAATATATATATATATATATATATATATATATATATATGTATACGTTACTAGTTACTACATATATCAATCACTCACCAGAAATCTTGTAAAGAGTATGAAAATGAGGAAGGAACACCCCAGCACAAAATTGCGGGGATTCCACTGCAATTGAACAAAGGAATAGCGTTAAGTTAATTATGTGGCAATTATATATATATAAATATACATGTTGATATGTTGAGAGTTGTAAATAGAGAGAAGAAATTAAAGATATAAAAGTAGGTACGGGATGGTGAAGAAGTGATTCGGAAACAGATTTGAAGACAGATATGAGATCGGTTTTGTTGGTAAAATCATGGATTCCAAATAGTCCCTTCAGTTGCTGAAGACCAATCACTATGGCCGCTCCTGCTGTGAATCCAACTATAGCAGCATGTGACAGAAAATCCAGCAAGAACCCCAACCTGTATTATTATATATATAAATTGACATTCTAGTCCATAAATTATATGAGCACTATCATTTTAGTCCTTGATTATCATTTTTTTTTTGGAAATATTTGATTTAATCTCCTAAAATTCATCACTTGTTACAATTAATATACAAGTCAGTCTGTAGAACAACTAAATAGTGAAGACCCACCTGAAGAGTCCAAAGGCAGTCTGAAATATGCCAGCAAATAGAGTGGCAGTGAAAACAATCTTCTTGTAACCAGCAGGATCAGTGGAAGGATCAACTAATTTTTGAATCATTGAAGACAAGAGCAACGAAACCACAGCCACGGGTCCAATTGCCACCTCTCTCGAGCTTCCCATTATAGCATACACAAGAGGTGGCACCAAACTTGTATCTAGTAGTGATTTTCAATTTTGATTATATATATATATATATATATACCCATTAATTATTAATACCTGCATCTCATCAAAGAAATTGACTTAATTCCAATACAAAAAAAAAGGGTCACTTACAGAGGCCATATTCAGGGTCCAGCTTTGCCAGCGTCGCATACCCAATGCCCTGCATTGAAAATTCAAACACCTTCTTTGATTCTTGATTTTTTAGAAATATAAACTTTTTAGTCCTGACAAAAAGGTTTCATAGATTAATTGATTGGCATTTGTAAGCAAAATAGGGACCAAATTGTAATTTTGAGACATATTCAATGACCAAAAGATAGTTTTGTCCACAATTATTACCTGGGGAATGCAGAGACTTGCGATGGTTAGACCAGAAAGCAAATCGTTCCTGAAGGTAGATAGTGTGTAGTTTGGAGCCCATTGAAGGATTGGGAAAATGGAGTTGAGGAAGCATAGCACAAGTTTGGGTCCGGATTGGCTTGTAATTAGACCATGCCACTTTAACCGATACTGTGAAATGGTGTTCTTCACTGAACCCACAAGCTCGTGACACAAGCTTGGGGGCTCAGGAGTATTGAGCACCCATTCACACCTTTCATTATTGTGTTCCTTCTTCTCAATCTTCACCTCCAATTTCGAGGTCTCAAAGGGTGTCATAGAATTAGAAGCCATATTTGATTGAAGTGTTTGGGAGAACTGCTAGCAGCCCAAGTTACTCTGTGTTCCACTCTACAACCATGCAAGTTTCCATCAACATTAAGGTCTTTTTTGAACTGAAGGCTAGCTGTGTTTTTCGGTTTGCAGTTGTTCAAGCACTCAAACCAAGCAAGGAAGACAAGTTTTTTTATAGATACGGGAAAAACTTTCTTTCAAATCATGTCCTAATTGATTAAAATGTTTAATTTATTCTTTGAAAATTCATGTTTTGTTATTGTAGAAATTTTTAATTTCTTTTAGTCACGGAATTATAGACAGAACCTAAAATACTTTAATCACATAACACATAATAATTATAATAAGTTTTTTTTTTATAATTATTGTGGAGGCTGATCAATCCTCTCCTTTTTTTTTTTTTTGGCCAACAATCAATCCTCTCCTTATCTACACCAAAATACTGCTCTAATAGAGAAGTTAGGTTATGGTAGTTTGGAGAGAGGACTCAAAGTCCTCATAAGGTGAGATCAAAACTAAAGTAACCACTGTTAATTTAAAAAATTTCATAATCACTGTTTAGTTTTTACATTTAATCAGTATTTTAACTAAAATAAAATATCAATTAATGTTACCTAAAAATCTAAAATAAAATCATTTCTAACCAATTAAATACAACTTTTCTTTTTGGCCGAACAATTAAATACAACTTGCATGTTAGATGCTCCGTGAATATTTTATATTTTTTTTTGGTGGAGCTGAAGAACTAAATTATAATGAGTTACCAATAAAGGTTAGTACAGTGAGTAAGGAGTTGACTCATAACCTACAAGATTGTGAGTTTGATTTTCACCGTCGATGTAAGGATCTTGTTGGTAGGCAATCTGTAAGTACCTCTGTAAGCCTTTATAGAGCCTAAAGGCATGTACTGACCATAATAAATCACCGACCCTGAGCCCAATTCACCTAAACTTTTTAGTCACCAAAAAAAATAGGGTAAATTACACTTTGGTACCCTGTGGTTTGACCCTATTTCACTTTGGTACCCTGTGGTTTGAAACTTGACGCTTTGGTACCCTGTGGTATTCTCCATTAACACTTTGGTACCCTTTGGAGTTATTTTGTAATTTTAACCATGATAAATTTTGCAAAAATTACATATTGACCCCAAAAAGTTTTTAAAAAATTACAAATTGGTCCCTAGATACATATTATCTAGGGACTAAAATGAAAACTTTAAAAAAATTTAGGGGTCATTATGTAATTTTTGCAAAATTCATTATGGTTAAAATTACAAAATAGCTCCAAAGGGTACCAAAGTATTAAAGGAGAATACCACAGGGTACCAAAGTGTCAAGTTTCAAACCATAGGGTACCAAAGTGAAATAGGGTCAAACCACAGGGTACCAAAGTGTAATTTACCCAAAAAAATATAATGAGTTATCAATTTTTAGAAACGAAATGATTTTAAGAATATAAAGATTAAAATAATAACATCTATATAATACAATAAATTAATCAATAGTTTTTTTTTTGGCCGAATTAATCAATAGTTTAGTCAAAAGGAAATTAAGTAATGCAAAATGTTCAGGTAAAATTTAATAAAAGACGTTGGCAATGGGCAAGCTGGTGAGAGGGTAATACCTGAAAGCCACTTTTAAATCTCATCCAATCACTTGAAAGTTGGAAGCACATTTAGGTGATTAAAGTAGATTTAGACTGATCCTCACATTTAATTCAATCCCATATATAGTTATTCTTTCTTTTATTTGGGATATTGCCCCACTATGTTTTTAATTCAAGATACCAGACAGCACCTAACTGCGGAACGCATGTTACAACCGAGGATTTCACTACAAGACAGCGAATGTTTGCAAATGAGATATGGCTGGAGGAGGATCCAATGGGATTCAAGGGTAATGGCCTCTTTTAAGATTGCAACTAAGATCATAGAACCTATTAGCATTAGACAATTAGGATTTAGGATATAACATTGTCCTTTGTTTCTTTTTTAAACTAACCGAATCCGGCCTCTCTTACCCAAATCCTCCCTTCTCAAGTTAATACAGATTATAAATTTGTTTATCCTTCCTTAACAGCTTTAGATTTTTGGCCAAACTCTAATCTTGGATTGTGCGAGCAACTCGAAAAAGTAAAAAAAAAAGAGTAAATTATACATATAGTCATGCGATTTCACTTATTTATAAAAAAGGTCCATGTGGTTTAAAAAGTGAAATATAAGAACTTGTGATTTGCTCCGTAAACAAAAAGAGTCCCAACAGCCCACGTGACCTTATTTCACATACTCAATCCCTAATTTCTCTTAGAATTCTCGTCACTAACTCAAAAGAAGATGATGAGATTGGAAGTTAGGGTTCATGAGAATATGAAAATATTCAATTTTTGTTAAATTGAGAAGAAATGAGGGATTAAATATGTGAAAATGGGTTTAAATATGTGAAAATGGGTTACTGCACATTGTCCTAATTTTATTATTTTTAGACGAAAATACTTCCTTGACACTTTTTATCCATGGAAGCCAACTTTTTAAATCACATCAAACTTTTCTAAAATAAGTCAAATCACATCGGCCTTCTCTCTAATTTACCTAAAAAAATTGCATTACAAACAAACGGCGATGAAAAGTGGTTTGTTGAGTCAATTAGTCAAATCAAAATAAAGGCGTCAAAAAGATGAGATGAACAGAGTATGAGTGAGAAATGACAATGTAGGCAACAACCATCCCTCTATAATTAATAGCAATAATTACAGAAACATGATCATGATTTGGTGATCTGAACTTTGGATGAACCACTTGATCTCTTACTACGAGGGATGCATTTCCCTTTCTTCTCTCTCTTCTCTTCCTTTTCTTCTTCTTCTTCCTCCACTTTGATCCTCTGTTCATTGTAGGAATTGGACTTCTTGAGAACAGGCTGGGCTTGGGCTTGGGCTTGGGCCTGGGCCGCAGCATCCCATTGGGCTTTCATGGACTCAACGAGACTCCCACTAAAATACTCTTTCTCCTCCGACTGAGAATTCCCAAACCTAGGATTCTCCGACATGTAATTGATCATCTCAGCCTCAGAGGAAAACTTCTCTGCACTCTTCCTCACAGCAACTCTGTGTAGACTACCATTTTTTCTCCTCATCACATTATTCTCTCTCTCTCTCTCACTTTCTATCTCCTTCTTCTTCCCCAAATTGCTCATACACGGTGCGTTTTTGGCTTTCGACACTGCCGAACTCCCACACGCTATCAGTTGCAACAATACCGAGTTGTTACGACTTGTCGTCTCTGTTTCGGCCTCATGTTCGGGTCGTTTTGAGCTGTCGTTTTCTGTTAACGGCACCACCTTGTCGAGTTCATCCGTGGACACGCCTCGAGAGCAACGAGAATGAGGTGTCGTCGTTGAGCTCGTGTAGCTTGTCGTTTTGTCTCCGTCCTCGTACTCTTCTTGTTCTTCTTCTTCTCCTTCGTATTCTTGATATTCTTCGCCCTCTCTGTTTGGGCTCGATTGGAATGCTGGCTTATTCCGCTTTAAGTTCAAATCTTGATGATTATGATTATGGCCTGAGTCTTTCACGCTCACACGAAGCTGTTGAAATCTTTCTGCAAAATGTATATTATGTTGTAGACATTTCAGGTTTATTCAGAGGGACTAAAACATAATTTTAAAACAAAAATTGATGAGATGTGTAATTAATTACCAGAGCAGCCTGGGAGGAGTTCAGATCCTTTGAGCACATACTCTGCTCCATCGGCAGGATGTATAATGTCGTTTACTCCCAAGTCGTACCACACGTAACCACTCTTATAGCTCCTAAATCACCCAAACTTACTAACTTAATTAATTACCTTGTTAGAACTAAACAAATTAAAGATCATTTTTTTTTACAGAATAGAGTGTGTAGTGCGTACCTTTTACAAGACCATGAATAGAGGGAAGGCATGCCACTTCCTCTGAGGGATATGAGCCGATCCAGCACATCTTTTTGTATACAATTGTTTTTAAAAAAAGAATTAAATAAACTTGTATGTACTAAAAAATGAAAGAAAAAAAAAAAAGAAGATGTAGGTAGTAAATTAGTAATGTGGTACTTACGCTTCAAACGAAGAGGCTCGTTAGGGAGAAGAGAGACTTCCATGGAATGAGGATGTTCAAGAAGGCCATTACGAGTGAGATAGTAAACAACTTGAAGCTTTTTGAAGGATATGACTTTTTGTTGACATATTTTGGCTCGATCTGGGCTGGGATTTCTGGGCCTTCTAGAACGAACCTCCATACTACTCATACTTCCTTTTGAAACACCACTATCTGTTGTTGTTGTTCTTGTTCTTGTTCTTGTTTTTCTTCCTCTGCTAATTAAGGGACCCCTGAACCAGAAAGGCTCTTTATACAAGAAAGAAACAAGGACAGGCAAGTGAAAGTGAAAGGGGATGGAAATGGAAGGGAAGAGAGAGTGATTCCTGTATCTATGCATGGGATGCGGTGGTACTTAACTACAGGATGGTACTTATCACTGAACCATAAGATTCTCGTCCTTCCCTTAATCCCTTTTTTGGTCCTTTTATTATACCATCAATTTTGCTTTCCTCCTCAATCCTTTTTTTTTTTCATGTTCTATTTTGGTTTTCAATTTTTTTCATTCATTTTATATTAGGGTAAAATGTGATTTTATTTAGAGTAAATTATACAGAAAGTCCATGTTAGGGTTCGAGAATGGAAGAAAATTGCGAGGATGAGAGTTAGGGTTCGCGAGGATGTGGAGATAGGGTTTAATTTCTGCACAATGGAGGAGAAATTAGAGATTGTGTTACTTGTGTATGTGAAAATGGTCACGTGAGCTGTACATTGTCCTAATTTCGTTAGTTTTGGATGACATCATAACAAATATCTCTTTGGACCATTTTTGTTAATGGAGCAAACCACATACCTTTATTTATCACTTTTTAAACCACATGGATCATTTTTGTAAATAAATCAAATCACAAGAACCTTCTGTGTAATTTACCCTTTTATTTATTTTTTTGTTGTTATCTATGTCCTATGACTTAGACAATTGAGATCAGTAAATTAAAGAAAATTCTTTTTTTCTTAATTTTAAATTGGTGATAAATTTATAATTATTTTTTTTATGTTAACTCATTTGTTAACACATATGTAAAAAAAATATTTAAATTATGTATCCAACTTAGAGATAACAATAAAAATCAGACGTAATTATATTTTAGGCAAACAATGGAATAAGTAGAAAAGTCTAAGGAGTAAAATGAAATTCTCCCTATAATTTGAGGACTAAAAAGAGGTGTTAACATTTTTCCAAAACATCAATTCATTTTCATTTCTTCAGGCCAAAAAAACAAGTCATTTTCATATCATCCGTGTGGGGATGGGTAAAACGCAGCGTTTACGGAGGGTGCAAGTCACGATCCTATAGATAAATGCAATGTTTGACTTTGGGTTGGCTCTGATCCCCAATCGGGACAAGAATAATGATGGGTCAGAGATTTCTTTGTGTGGAAAAAGTAGGGTCTCTCCGTCGTTGACGTTATATATTATTATTATTATTATTATTTAATAATAAATAATAACCTCTTACTTGTGTTGTGTCATGTGAATATATATAATACAAGTGTGCTACTGTGTTTTTTATGGATTGAATGAAAATGTTTGGAGTTTTGTGGTTTGTTGTGTTATGTGGATTCACCATGGGAGGAAGCAAAACAAAAGAAGAAAGAAAGAAAGGGATGGGTTACTTACTTATGTGGCAGAGGGAAAGTATTGAAACAGAGAAGCAAAAAGGAGAAAGGGTATGTAGATTGCAGAAGGAGAATTGAATGAAAAGGACCAAAAGGTTAATAAAGATTGTCAGACCTCGTTGCCTACAACTGATGTTGCAATTCCTAATTAAAAAAAGTCCATTTCACTCCATCACTGTGCCTATTTAATGTTTTACAATTACACTTTCTCAATCTACACCATAAAATCAATGGATCGGATTGACCAAAAAACTAACAAACAAAACCCATGTCGTTTCTTTTCTTCCTTTTTTCTGAACTCTTGTTTTGTTAGTGTTACGTATTTTTCCTCACTGATCTTCTCTTGTGAGTTGTGTCTATCATGCATGTAAAGCCCTTCAAATCTTTTAACTGATCGAATGCAAAATATTAGTGGGATCTCCCATTCTCAGAGAGTGGATCGGATGAATTATTATTAATCTCATAAAATAATTCAAGATGGATTTGCACTCAAATTTACTTTTGAGTTTTGACGCTGACCTTTCTCTCTCCCTCTTTATCTTTTTGTTTTGGCTTGATGTATGTCTTTGGGTTAGTCTAAGATGCAAAGTTTCATTATTGACATGGGATGCAAATACTCATCTGCAAATACTCATCTTTTTGTTTTGGCATAATTATAACCATTGATATTATTTAATGCTGAAAAATAATAAAAAAATAATAAATTTTTTAACCAATCACAACTGTGTACGGAGTCACACCACTATTTACATACAACTAACTCTTCCACGTATCATTATTTTATTGGCTCATGACCCATTGCATCTCAGGTCAAAAATCAAACTTTGCATTATAGACTTACCCCTATCTCTTCGTATCATATTTCAATTTAATTGATCTAATTTCCAATTCTCATAACTCATAACTCACAAGTATGTTTTTTATTAGGCCTGAATTTTGACTGTGTCACCCAAGTTAACTTACACGGAATACATGTTTTAAGTGTCATTTTTCGATTTTCTTTAAACTTTCTTTCCCACATTGCTACTTTGGTCAAAACAAATTCTCGTGGATGTATAATTTGTTTATCTTTCAATATTTTATTCTAATATGAAAGGGGGTAAAGAGAGTGGAGAGAGGAGAGAGAATGAGATACCTTGTCCTCTTGTAAATTGTAATGTTCCCTAACTGAAATGGCACATAACTATAATTCTTTATGTTATTCTTCATGGGACATCAATAATAATTCTCTAATCTTATGCTTGCAAAGTTTTCCCGTAGTAAAATAATACCTTTTGCATGTGACAATAATGTCGCACGAATTTCTATTATTTTATGTGTTTACATTACATCAGATAATCTCGTATTATATGTTAAATAAACATTTTATTTGTGCATGAAATATAATCTGTGTTAAAGTTAATATCATTAAAGAGTTATTGCAAATGTATGATCACTGGATGAGGATGTCATATTGTCATAAGCAAATTTTGTTAAGTTTTTCTTTTAACAAAAAGCAAATTTTATTAAGTTAAATAGTGAAATTTAGCCCTTTTTACAAATCTCTTAAATTCGAATTTTTTTTATATCTGAAGAAAGAGTATCGAGTATTGACTATGATTTCATGCAAAATTGCAAAACAATATATATTGTAAAATCAAACAATTTTCTAAATTATATGCAAATTCTTATTATTATTATATATATATATATATATAGAAAAACTAATAATAACACTGCATATCCATCCAAAACATACAAACCTCGGAAAGAGCTAGGGATATGGGAAAAAAGAAGAAGAAAAGGAATAGAAAGGATGGGAGAGGGTTCTTCTGTGTCCAATGTGGGTCATATTTATTTAACTTGTTTCTCTAATTTCTTTATTTTTTTCTGAAGATTTTTCCTTCTTGATTTTGTAAATGAAAGAGAAAGGAATAGGATAGCGAAGAAGGGTAAATGGTGTAATATTATATTAGCCCCGTAGAGTGTACAGACATCACATGAAGATGAAGAGAGACAACACATAGGTCCCTCTTGTAACGGCAATCTAAAAATGCGTAATTGTGTTGGTCTTTTTATTATTATTACTATTATTGTCGCGTTCACATGGAACCAAAAAAATAAAAGAGTGTATATATATACACACAACTGCAATTAATATATGAATAAATAAATCATTATAAAAAGATAAATATGAAGTACATAAATCAATCAAAATTGAGTTTGGAGTATCTTTAATATAAATGAGTACATAATATGCTCAATTGAATATAAATATTTCAATCATCCTCACAATCAGGAGCGTACACCGGCCGAGTTTCGGCTAAACCCGAGACCCGGTCCGATCATAACCCGGGTCAGGCCGGTCTAGGCTATTGGGTCCAATCGAGCCAAATTTTTATATTTATTTATTTAAATTATTTATTCATTATATATGATTTTTAACTTGTATATATTGATAAAAAATTAATTTTAGATCACNTTTTTTTTTTTTGTGGGTCAACCTACGAGAGTGGAAAGTAGAGACCACTATCGTTAATTGTTCCCTCATGGCATTACTTGGTTTTCAAAGTCCATTATTTTAGCCCATTACGATGTACTTCTTTGTCGCTGCTTTTTCAGTTACAGTAGGCCCAACAAATCTCAATTATGGATGGGCTACTTTAAACTAGTAACAGAAATTGAACAACTATCTATCATGCATATTGGATCTTGAAACGTTTATGAAAAAAAATGATCATAATTCCAAATAATGGACTGTAGATTGGAATTATGATTTCTTAACATTAGTATAGATCGAACTGTAGATTTCTCTAACTTTTTTTTTTTGGTAGTTAAAATGTGGTAGTAAGGGAAGACACTCCCATAACTACGGGACAGGCTTAAATCGCAAGCAGTTTTACCCAGAACAGCTACTCAACTTGCCATTGGGCGCCAGGGAATCTCCCTGGAGAGAGATACCCACCAAGTTGAATTAAGTGGTTTCAGGGAGATTCGAAAACCCTTGCCTATGAAAAGGCAATGACTTTTCGTCCGGATCCTTAACCACTTGTGTCAACTCACATTGACATTTCTCTAACTTTGTTCAGTGTAAAAAATACCCTTAAAATATGATAAATGACCAAAAAATAAGTTTTGAGTTTATTATTTTTATACAAAACAAGTTTTTGTTACATTTTCCCATTTTAATAAATAATTTTTTTCTTATTATTACATTAAATATTATCTATTTTTAGTAAAATTCTAAAAAAGTTACTTTCAATATATATATATATAAAAGGGTAAATTACACTTTGGTACCCTATGGTTTGATCCTATTTCACTTTGGTACCCTATGGTATTCTCCATTAACACTTTGGTACTCTTTGGAGTTATTTTGTAATTTTAACCATAACAAATTTTGCAAAAATTACATATTGACTCCAAAAAATTTTCAAAAAATTACAAATAAGTCCCTAGATACATATTATCTAGGGACTAAAATGAAAACTTCAAAAATATTTTAGGGTCAATATGTAATTTTTGTAAAATTTGTTATGGTTAAAATTACAAAATAGCTCTAAAGGGTACCAAAGTGTTAATGGAGAATACCACATGGTACAAAAGTGTCAGGTTTCAAACAATATGGTACCAAAGTGAAATAGGGTCAAACCACAGGGTACCAAAGTGTTAATGGAGAATACCACATGGTACCAAAGTGTCAGGTTTCAAACAACAGGGTACCAAAGTGAAATAGGGTCAAACCACAGGGTACCAAAGTGTAATTTACCCAAAAAATTAAGTATTTCAGTAGAATAATTTTTTTTCCAACAACAACCAAACCCTTTTCCCACTAGGTGGGGTCGGCTATATGAATCAACTGACGCCAACGTGTTCTATCCTTGCACATGTCAACCGTAAGGTTATTGATGGATAGATCTTTCCGAATAATTTCTTGAATAGTTTTCTTAGGTCTTCCCCTTCCCCGGATTATAGGATTTTCTACCATTTAATCAACTCTGCGAACCGGAGCCTCTAAAGGTCTTCTTTGCACATGCACAAACCACCTAAGCGTGTTTCGATCAATTTCTCAATGATAGGTGCCACACCAACCTCCTCTCTGATGATCTCATTCCTAATCTTATCCTAAATGGTATGACCACACATCCAATGAAGCATTCTCATCTCAATCACGTTGAATTTCTGCTCGTGCTACCCTTTTATCGCCCAACATTCGATACCATATAAAAGAGCGGGTTTTATTACCATGCAGTAAAAAAAAAAATTTAATTTAAGCGATATTTTTTTTATTAAAGATAACCTCCGAAAACTTTCTCTATTTTATCCACTCTGAATCCAGATTAGAATAAATTGAAACCGTATGTTTCAAGCTAGCACACGTTGAAGATAAAAAAAAAGTGAAGGTAAAAGGCGTGTATTATCCTACGGTTTCTAGTAAAGTAACATAGACACATTACTGCGTACTTTGCCGACTATGCTTTGCTCCGAAAACTCTATACACTCTAGTACATCCAAATCCAAATCCAATGTCGGCCAAGAATTGAAGACTTTTGGTTTTGGTCAGTTGCGATCATCCCCACATGGTGACTTACTATATAAAACTTGAGTCTTGATGCCTTCATTTTTTAGACCCAAGCTTTATCAACCAATCCCATCATTATTTCATAATTGAATAAATTAATTAAGAGGCAATTTGATGCCTATCGAGTGAGTGGAGCTACGATACCAACACCACTTTCATATCATATCAACTTTATATGATACTATTTATTATATCGCTGGGAATATGGGCAAGTTGACGAAAAGTGTATGTGACACGTTGAGAGCTACGTCTTTGTCCTTTCGAAGTTTTTCATTTGTTTCTACAATCAATGCACCTAATTTACCTGTTCCTTAATCACGAAGTTTTTTTGTTCCAACATATTTTACCTTTTTCTTCTATATTATTCGCCACAAAAGAAGGATTCTTGTTTTCCCAATCGCACGAGTTAATCTAGGCGACACATTTTTAAAATTCAACTTTTCTGAAATACATTTAGTTTAACTTTTAATAAAAAAAATTTAGATTAAAAAAGCTCGAGTGTCAAAATATTCTAATTTTCTCACCAAATTAATTTATATATATATATATATATATATTCAGACCATCTGATGACAAAAGTTAAAACACTTGGATTCTTGAAAGCCGGATGCTCCATGAAATACCCTAGTAATATATTATTGCCCAATTTACTAGTACCACACTCATTGTACCATCAAACATGTTTTTTATGTCGTAATCCACATATTTTATATTTTACACACAAAATATTCATATTTTACTGTATTATATTAATAAAAGAGTTCTTTGAATAAATTAAAATTTAGTTTATATTATTTAATTCATAAAAAATCTAGAATTAATACATTTTAATTTTACGACCCTAGCTGTAAGGTAATTCTTAAAAAAAAAGTTGATTTGAGAGATTAAACGACATTATCCTTGTAACTTATCGAAATCAAATTAGTATATGAATTAAATTTTAAAAGACTAACTAATCATTTGGTATATTTTTAAGAATCAAATTATATATTTAGTCTTTAAATTTAGAGATCATCAGTTACAAGAAGTCAGAAAGCTTTAAGTATTTGGAAACGATATTGCAAACCAAATAAGAAATAGAAGATGATGTTAATCACATGATTCAAACAGGATAGATGAAATGAAAAAAAGGCTTCGAGGGTTAATTGTGATAGAAAAGTCGCTTAAACTAAAAGGAACATTTTATCGCACGGCAATAAGACTTGTTCTATTATATGGTATTGAATGTTGGACGATAAAAAGACAGCGTAAGCAGAAATTCAATGTGACTGAGATGAGAATGGTCATACTATTAAAGAGGCACCAGTACGCATAGTTGACCAAATGATTTAAAATCCTATAATCGGGAGAAGGGGAAGACCGAAGAAAATTATCTAGAAAGATCTATCTATCAATAATCTTACGATTGACATGTACAAGGATTGAACATGTTAGCGTCAATTCATCTATATAAAGGACCTCACATAGTGTAGAAAAGCTTTGGTTATTGTTGTATTAAAATTAAAAAAAGGCCCCATCATTTTCTCCAGCTGGTTGTTTAATTAATCACTTTGATATTTTGATCGATCTTTATTAGATCGGTGGTCCCTTTTGCTTGATAATTGAAGGGATGCCTTCCCATTTCAGCCAAAATTAAGTTTAGAAAAAGAAAATGAATTATAATTTCCATGTTTCCTGATGTGTGTGGAACGAGATGAGCTAGTATTGGATATTAAATAAAAGTAGTCCACAAAAGGTAAATAAAGTAGAGAGACAGTTTCTAAAAGGAAAGTGAAAATGTTATAATGGTGATGCATTAATATTTTTAGTTCACACAGGCCGTGCACGTAATATAAATATAGTAGAGAAACACAATCAACATCACAGAAAAGCACTTATTGCTCTAATAGCCAAAGAAATATCCATCACTCACTTCACTGTGAATTCTGAATTCTGTGACGTGAATTTCCCCATGGCCATACCCATATATCTATCTACAATCTAGATCTAATAATGTAACACTTATTATTTTGATTTTGAAAAGATGGGATACCAATTATTTTGCTTCAATCTTCTCTTGGTTTTCTTCTCCTTCTTCTTCTCTTTCGTTGTTGCCCAAAATAATAAAACTTCATCTCTTCCCCTGAAAGCTGTGAATCTTGGAAACTGGCTCCTCATTGAAGGATGGATGAAACCTTCTCTGTTTGATGGGATCATCAACAAAGATCTTTTGGTATTTTTTATTTTTTTTGATAATTGAAAATCAAAGTTTCAATTTTTATATACTTTGTTCATAATTGAAAAATTAAAGTTTCAATATTTTTTCAATCTCAGGATGGGACTCAAGTGCAGTTCATGTCCACAGGGCTAAACAAGTACCTGAGTGCAGAAAATGGGGGAGGATCTATTCTTGTTGCTAACCGTACGAAACCTTCTGATTGGGAAACTTTTCGGGTATTCATTGAAAACACAATTAAATAAATTTTGAATTCTTGAAGAGCTTTTCTGAATTCTGATTCTGTTTATGTATGTATGTATGTATGAATAAAATATTGAACAATGAATGAAGTTGTGGAGGGTGAACGAATCAGCCTTCAATTTCAGAGTGTCGAGCAAGCAATTTGTGGGATTACAAGACAAAGGTGTAGGAAACACGTTAGTGGCGACTTCAGATTCTCCTAGCGATTTGGAGACATTTCAAATTATCAGAAACGATAATGACCAAAGCTTGATTCGAATCAGAGCATCAAATGGTCTGTTTTTACAGGTAGGTCCTAAACCTTTTCTTAAGTGATCCAAGTTTCTTTTTTTATATTTATTTTTCCCCAATCTTATGAATTATGAATGTTGGTTATTCATCAGGCCAAATCGGAGACTATATTATCTGCGGATTATGAAGAATCGGGTTGGGAAGATAATAACCCATCTGTCTTCAAAATGACCATATTAACTGACAAGACCATACAAGGCGAATACCAAATCACAAATGGCTATGGCCCTGACAGAGCTCCCAACATCATGCGGGTCAGATTTTTTTAATTGTCTTAATTTTTGATTTACTAGTCCAAAATTTATGACTCCTTATAAAATTATTGGCTAAAGTGCACTTTTGGTCCCCATAACTTTGGCAAAGGTTTCAATTTGGTCTCATAACTTTGGCAAGTCCCATAACTTTTTTTGTTGCAATTTTGGCCCCATAATTTTTGAAAACGTCTCACTGTTGGTCCCAATATTGATTTCCATCCATTATCTACCGCTAAAAATGATCTGACATACTGAGTTGGATGATGACGTGGCAAATATGGGTGAAGTTATGGGACGGATGGAAATCATCTTGGGGCCAAAGGTGAGACGTTTTTAAAAGTTATAAGACTAAAATTGCAACAAAAAAAGTTATGGGACCAAATTGAGACCTTTTCCAAAGTTATGGGACCAAAATTGTAACAAAAAAAGTTATGGGACCAAATTGAAACCCTTGCCAAAGTTATGAGACCAAAAGTTCACTTTAGCCTAAATTATTTCTTTTGTGAATACCTTATCATTTTATATACCGGTTAGTAGGGGGACTAAACTGCAATAAATCATAAATTTTTAGACTAAATTACTAATTTCTAAAAGGTTTCAACTTCATTTTGGTCATTTATGTATGAGTTAAATTTCACTTTGGTCCTATATTTTTCTTTTTCAAAGTGGAGTATATTTTTATGATTTTTTTAATTTTTGGTAATATGTTCATATCTCTTTCTCAAAATGCAACGAGTTTAAATTTATGGATTACCTTTAATAAAAAATTTTTTGGGTCCAATTGGAGACAATCGACAAATCAAAGTGCATTCTAAAAATAAATTTGGAGTGAAAAGTAAAAAAAAAATCATAAAAATTTAAAAAACTATTTAAAAAAAAAAAGGAAAACAAAAATATTGAACCAAAATAAAACCTAATCCATACATAAAGAATTAAGGAAGTTTTAACCCTAGATAAAATTGAAGCAGAAACTAGAAAGGAGTTAAGTAATTGTTATGTGAAGATATGAATATGTTGCAGGATCATTGGAATACATATATAACTGAGGAGGATTTCAAGTTCATGGCATCAAATGGGTTAGATGGTGTGAGAGTCCCAGTGGGATGGTGGATTGCTCATGACCCAACACCCCCTAAGCCATTCGTTGGAGGCTCCTCGGAAGCACTAGACAATGCTTTCACTTGGGCAGAGTAAGACACTATATATATATATATACCTTAATTAGTTTTGAAACATTTGATTTCAGTTGTCACATGGAGTCTATAATAATATATTTGTGTGCACAGAAAGTATGGAATGAAAGTAATAGTGGACCTGCATGCAGTTCCAGGCTCACAAAACGGGAATCCTCACAGTGCAACAAGAGATGGGTATCGTGAATGGGGAGATTCATACATACCCGACACTGTTGCAGTCATAGACTTCCTAGCTTCAAGGTTTGCTTTCAGTATTTCACACACAAAGTTCAATGCTTTCTTTTCTTCTAATTTTCTTGAATTTTGTGAGGAACAAATTGTTGAGATCAAAATAGAAATTATTAAACTTGGGTGATGCAATTGCAGATATGGTAATCGACCGAATCTAGCAGCAATAGAGCTGATGAACGAGCCACTAGGAGTAGATGTGGAGAGTCTAAAGAAATATTACGAAGCAGGGTATAATGCTGTGCGTAAATACACTTCTAGTGCCTATGTGATTATGGCTAGTCCTCTTGGAAAAGATTCAAAACTGCTTCTACCATTTATTTCTGCATTCGAAAGATCGGTGATTGACGTGCATTATTACAATCTCTTTTGGGATGGCTTTTCCAAGATGACCCCACAACAGAACATTGATTTCATCACACAAAACAGAGCTTCCGATATTAGATCTTTGACCTCAGCCAATGGACCCCTCGTTTTAGTTGGTCAGTAACTTCATAACTCATGTTCATATCAACTCTATGATGTCAATTATCCTCTCTTTTTTTTTTTTCCAATAAGCTCATAACCCCATTTTATTCCTTAAACAATCTAATGAATTCCGATTTGGCATTCAAATTTTCTTATGTTCCATCTTGATTTTTTAATTTTTTTTTATTTCTTTTAGTATTAGTCTAAAACATGAATTCATTTCATTTCATTCTTGTATATAGATGATTTCTCGCGTACATATCTTAATAAAGGAGTTGGATGAGAGAAGAAAAAAATATCTTTTTTTAATTGTAAATTAAAAATAAATTTATAATTAATTTTTCTTTTTAGAATGAAGATTTCTTTTTCTTTTCCTACAATTTATTTATTAGAATATATATCAACTTAAATTCCTAAGTTAGAGATAAGAAGTCAGATAGAAGTATGTATTGGACTACTAGTATAACAAATAAAAACATTTGACGGTCAAAATTAAACAAAAAATATTTAAGGAGCAAAAATAAATTTATCTTCGAGTGAAATTTTGACCTTTCAATTATTAAATTAATAATTGATGTATATATATATTTGTGTGACAGGGGAGTGGAGTGGTCAGTGGATGGCACAGGGTGCATCAAAGCAAGAAGCCCAGAGGTATATGGAGGCCCAAGTGAAGGTGTATTCACGGGCCACTTTTGGTTGGGCTTATTGGGCCTATAAATGTGACTCTAACTTCTGGAGCTTCAAGTGGATGATCCAAAACAATTATGTAAAACTCTAGACTCTAGTATTGTTATGAGAGGTAGAAGAAGAATTATAAGATAAGGAGGACAAATATGTTGTGAATTGTGATCTATTATTCATTTGGTGTCACTATAGCATTTTTGGCTTTCTGTAACATTCAAAAACTGTTACCAAATGTCAAAAAACTGTTGCCTATCACTTTTTGTAACATTTTGTGGGCGTTGCATTTGCCCGCGTTGCCTTAGGTAAAGGCAACATTTTTAGAAGCAAAGGCAACACTGGTATAGGCAACACTTTATATTTCATCTGCAACATTTCAAGACTGTTGCAGCCATTTAAGGTGACACTTATAAACTGTTGCAATCTAGCAACTGTAACACTAAACATTGCTTATGCAACGCCAATGAACTGTTGCAAATCAATTTAAGGTGACATTTATAAACTGTTGCAATACCAATTTTTGGCAACATATATAAACTATTTCAAATTCATTTTAGGCAACACATATAAATCGTTGCAAATAATTTAAGGTGACATTTATAAACTGTTGCAATACCCATTTTTGGCAACATGTATAAACTGTTTCAAATTCAATTTTAGGTAACAGTAAAGAATGTTGCAAATCAATTTAAGGTGACATTCATAAACCGTTGCAATACCCATTTTTGGCAACATGTATAAACTGTTTCAAATTCGATTTTAGGCAACACTTATAAACTGTTTCAAAATCAATTTTAGGCAACATTTATAAACTTTCAAATTCGATTTTAGGCAACACTTATAAACTGTTTCAAAATAATTTTTAATATGTATTTACAAAATCAATGACTATGTCCTCAAGATCATACATCTTCTCACTATAAGTAAACATCAACGTCTTCAACATCAATATCTTCAACAAGTGCATCAAGCAACCACCAGTGTGCTCCAATATCTTACATTGATGTGTGTGGGTTCACCTGCCACAAGCCACATGCATCTAAGTACAATGAATAGTAATTGATGCTAACACACACATTTACTACTATACACGTGTGGGTTCACCAGTGTGCTCCAATAGAAAAAAAAAAATGCTTACAGTCATGACTTGCATAAAAAGGATCATATTTCTTCATTACTACCAAGGTCATCAAAAAACAAGAATTGGAGTACATACTTAATTACTACCAAGGTCTTTGCTTCTTCATTAAAATAAAGTTCTCAAAAAAATATAATAATTACCTTCATCTTTTCACTAAGATATTTGTAAGCCTTCAATCTTTCACCATTGTCTTCTCCATTCCCATCACCAATGAGTTCCAAAATCACCTTCAGGGCATATGAAAAATTTCAACTCAAGAAATATCTAAGTCAAATTGACAAGTGGCAAGGCAAAAGTGACTAACCAAGATATAATAATTACCTTCATCTTTCTCAGTTTTCCCTTTTCCAACCCAACAAGTGCTCTCCGAACCAAACTAGATAGTCTCTTATCACTAGGCTCACCAACCAATCCTATGCAAATACAAAGTTCAGGAGTATAATCAAAGCAATCTAATCAATCAAACCTAAGAAGTTTAAGCAAAATTCAATCCACAAGTTAAAGCTACATACCAAGTCAATCAAACCAAAGGTACAGTTATGATCTACTTAAGCAAGAAGAAATTAATCATTTGAAACTCAAGCAAAATGCCCAAAACTGTGTAGCAATAGAATCAGTCCATAAACATAAGCTATCCCTGCTTCGGCTGATTCTGTATTTTTGCCTGTAGCAAGTGAAGAAAATCAAATCAAACGAATTAGAATCTCCATACGTTGGGAGTAGCATATGATTAAAAGATGAAAGGCATTACCACAAGATTGGTCTGCATACTTTATTAGTCTAATAATTTCTTCCTGTAAAAATTTGATGCAAAATAAATATGCCTTAGACTCTTTTTCACCCAGAAAAAAGATATACAGCACAAAGCCAGAAACTTACCCTCTGCAAATTGTTCTGTTGTAAAATGAAATGCAGAGATGTAAGAGTACAGATCAAAACACAGCAAGCTTTCAACAGAAAGATAAAACATCCAATTGTTCGGAACCTTTTTTTCAAAAAAGAAAAAAAAAGGCCAGAAATGCAAACAATTATCTATCTAATATCAGTACTTTTCAATCCTCACAAATAAGAGAATTCAAAAGAAACCTGATGAAGAATGGCAAAATAATATTAAGAGTGACATGGGTAATAATCTTTGTAAATCAGAAATTTAGCCATGAATTAAGTTTTAAATTTAGAGACTACTCATTACTATTGTTTCAAGCAATTTTTAGTTTTATTTATAAACCTATGGTTGTGGACTTTTCATTCACCTTAGCAATGGAATAGAATATCAGTATTTGTTTGTCTCCCTTTCTTCCCCCTTTTCTCCTTCTTCCTCTATCTCATCTCCCTAATTCTCTCCCTCCCTTTTCTCCTATACTGATCCTACATCAAGGAGTGTGCTAAATTTATTTCTCTTTCTAGCTCTATAGTTCTCCGTTCATTCATAGGCATAGGTAACAGACATTCCTCCTGAAGTCCTTAAAACAAAAGAATTCATTGCCAGACAAGTACCTTCATAAACTGTAAAAGTTCTAGAAATGAAATAAGTCCAGAAATGGAAAGATAAAATACTACTGTAAAAGAAATGCTATGAGCATCACATCCAAAGATATAGAAATTACCTGTCAACATTAGTAGCAATCTTTTTAGGATAAAGAACATTACCAGGTAGCAGAGAACCACTCAAATACTTTTTCTGCCCAGATACAACATTTTGTGGCAACGAATTACTCAAGGCAGAACTTTCATTCGCGTTTCTTCCATAATCCTGATCCAAATCCTTTGGACTGGTATTATTTATATCATCCTCACAAATATCGAAACAACCTCTGCAAGACTCATACATGAAAAAAATAGAACTTCATTGCTAAACTTATAAAATAATCTTGTTTAACATACTTAGTGAAAGGAAAATACAAAACCAAAAGCAGCAAACAGAAAGATCGATTAGGTTCATTTCCAATTTTAGAGACTCACAGGTTTCTTCCGTTGATCTGGATGTCAAGTTTAATTAAATCACTTTCTTTGTACCTGACAGTCAGCACACAGTAAGTAATAAAATGTATTGAATAAACCTAGCAAAGGTAATAAACTCACATATTAATGCATCTCAATTATAGGAAAAGACTTGAGTACTTAAGGTTTTAATTATCAATTATCCAAGTTCTGCAATATAAATGTAATATATGCATTATGAACAGTCAATTTTCACAACTGAATGCTACATAATTAACTTCTTTTTTTAAAAATATAAATTAATTTGATCTCGTTTTTTTAACAACACTAACTACGTAGAAAATAACTTGTCAAGAAGATCACTTAACTTTGATTTTAGTTTGAACTTGAAATGACAACAATATGATGGTGTTCAATAGTGACCAATAGTAGAACTTATTAAGGATTAAAACAGAATATTTGAAAAATATTAAGAGCCAAAACAGAACAAAAGATATATCAAGGACCAAAATAAAACTTAGGATAATATCATGGACTAAAATAAGTTTTTAACCAATACTATTAGTATTATATTATTATATCAATAACGATTAAAATTTAAATTACATAAATTAAAGTATAGGGACCAAATCATAATTTATACAAAACTATAAGGATCAAATATCTAATTTAACCCTCAGTTTAAAAGAATACACAAATCTCAAAGTAAACAGACCAAAAATGTCTCACCTACCATCATCGTAAGTCCTCGTAGTAGGCCACACGTCCCTTTCTTAAGCTTCATACTTCCTTATTTGACTATTCACTGTACTGTGTCTCAAGCGATTGCTCATTAATTTTGATATATACTGCATGTTGCTTACAGTGCATGACTCTTGTGCTTCTGCGTGCCTTTCCAGATTCAAACCTCTTTTCTTTAATCATAGTTGGTCAAAATCTCATTTTGGTCCTCAAACTATATGGTGAGTTTCATCTTGGTCTTAAAACATTTTTTGTCCGTTTTGGTCTTCAAACTTTTTCTTTGTTCTTAGTCTAAAATATAATTTTGTCTGAACTATTGTTATCTTTGAGCAATTGAGCTGGACAAAATCGACACAAAATAAACTTTGAAGATGAAATTAAAAATTAATGTACAAATTAAAAATAAAAAAATATACTTTCACTTATAAAGTATATAAATATATATATAATTAAAGAAGAAGAATCAAGTAGTGTGAATAAAGAAAAATAACAAAATTAAGTTACAAATCTACCATATAATTGATCACTTTATTTACAAGTTGAAAAAGGAATGAATCGAGTAGTGAATATATGGACTTTTTTTTTTCCCAATGCATAATCTGCATTTTTATTATTATAAAAAAAAATCAATCAAAAAAGTTTTTCTTATACATGGCCAGATGTGACCATTTTTTTTCTTTTTTTTTTTTAAAAAAAAGTTCCGATCTGCTTATTTTTTGCTACGGACACATGTCCAGAGCATGTGGATCAAAGTCCTATTTTACTGCCTTAAGTTACGTTCAATGTTCCAAATTGAACATTGGGGGTTTAGTTTATTTCACACAAAAAAAACAAAATTTTTAATGCATCTCAATCTTCGAAATAATCAGATCTCTGGTTCTCTTCCTCGAAACTTCGGGAATCTGAGAATGCTCAGTCGCGCGCTTCTCGCTGGCAACCAGATCGGGATGATATTCCGACATCGTGTGCTCGATTTATCGTCTCGTCGATTTCGAAGACCATACGTTGTCGTATAACTTTTTCTTCCTTCTTCTTTCGCGAGCATAAGATTTTAGAGAGAGAGAGAGAGATTTTTTTTTTGTGTGTGAAATAAACTAAAACCTCTCAGTTAATTCTTTTTTCTTACGTTTTAGTTCTATTATGGAGAAAAAGGTCCTTAATGCAAAAATTCAAACTTTTAGGAGTTAAAAATCAAGTTTGTCTTTTCTTTTAACAGAAAAATTGATGAAAAACGTTTGATGGATCAACTGTGCCAAGTTCTGGAAAACTGAGGGACCAATATAGAACGAAAAATAATTGAGGGACCCATTTAAAAAATTGAGTATAACTGAAGGACCAAAATAACATTTTATATATATAATATAGGTTAAATTACCTATATTATATATATATATAAATTATATTAAAATTTGTAATTATATAAAAACTATACCTAAAATATTATTATTTTCAGAAAATTCTAAAATTAAATTAAAGTGAATAAAAAAAATTTCTAAAATTTATTCATATTTAAAAATTATCTTAAATATTTTTATTTTTATAAGATTTCAAAATTAAATTTGAATCAGGATAAAGTACTAATTTCGTCCCCAAATTTTACACCAACTGTCAATTTCGTTCCCATTCTTTTTCTACTATCAATTTCGTTCTCAATGTTTCACATTTTTGTTAATTTTATCCTTTAACTAACTTCTTTGGTTCTTGATTTTGAATTGATTTTATACTTTTTGGTCCCTAAATTTATACCTAATTAATACTTTTTGTCTCTAAATTTGTACTAATTTTTTGTCCCTGAATTTGACCCAAGGACCAAATTATTAACAATTGCAAACATTTGAGGAATGAGTCATATATTCTGATTATACATAGGCAAATTAGTTGACTACTTGACTCGGTGTAAATTTAGGGACCAAATAATAAGTTTTATAAAAAAAAATCAACAAAAAAGGGTAAAGTTGGAGCTTTAATTAAAAAATGTCATTGCAAACCCTGTCATCTGAAATAACATAGTTTTTGTGTTGTTATCAGATCACACATTTTTTGTTGTTATCTAATGTCAAGGTGTTATCTTAGATGTAGTGTTGTCAAGATCGAGATCTTACTCAAGATCGGAAGAGGCATAAGATCATAGTTATTAAAACCGGACCGGACCGGCTGGTTGAACCGGTCATTAGGCCGGTTCGAGTCGGGTTAATAACCGGCCAAGCAGAGAACCGGCCTGAACCGGTCCTAGTTTATTTTTTTCTTTTTTTTTTTGTTGATTTTTTTAGTCTTTTTTTTTTATAATTATGGGTCAAATATTAGAGAATGTTGATTATGAACCAAAATTTGATAGAGAAAGTGATCATAAAATGTCACTTGATGATATTATATTGTTGAACATTATGAAAATTGATTATCTCTATATTAATTCATGTTAATTTATGAAAATTGTATTAATATATTAATGTTATAATTGTATTTTGTAACCTAATTATGAATATTTGAATTAAAATTTTATCATATATAGGTTTTTTTATTATTTTTAATTTATTTATTTATCAACGATCCGACCCCGGTTGGACCCCGGTTGAACCATTGAACCTTGAACCCCTCATTCGGCCGGTTCAATGGCCGGTCCGGTTTTAATAACCTTGCATAAGATAGACCGAATCGTAAAACTAGATCGAGGATCGTAAGATCCTATGATTTTTTTAAAATATTATAAAATAATATAAATAAAATTATTAATATATATAGATATATAAATAAATTTTCAAAAATTTATTCCACAACATATATTAAGATCCTTATCCAATATCATAAATTCATAGTCTTATCATATAATTAACTAGAAAGATGTCAAGAAGTTCGTGGTAGATAGAGTCTTAAACTAACAAATGAAACAATTTCATAAACCAAAGTATCCTAACAACCAACATAAAAAAACATGAATAACAAATTACTAATCTAGAAGACTTCAAAAAAATGCAACATTTTGGACCTCCAGGAAAAAAAAAGGATGGATATCTCCAAAAATGATGTGTTAGACTTTAAAAAAAATTTAAAAAATGATCTTACGAGCAAAATAGCGATCTTGCTCAAAAACGGTCATGCATCCGATTTTACAAGAAAATGCCTTGCAAGATTGTAATATCTTACGATCTAAATATAGATCTTGATAATATTGCTTAAATGTCAACGTATGACGATATTATGACATTACCAAACACTAAACATCCAAAATACCAAACACACCCTTAATTTAGTATATTATTAGAGGTGGCAAATGGTTGGGTCATAGATTGGTCAATGACCCATTTATATTTTTTAAATGGGTCATGACCCATAAAATTTAGGGTTGACCCAACCCAACCTATGAAACAATCTTAAAAAATTTATAGTATTTAATTTATAAACTAATCAACTAAAATAATTTTTAAATTATTCAAATTTAGGACTACATAGTATTTTTTTACAGATTTTGGACTGATTTGCAATTTCCACCTTTTTCATATTTATAAAAATTACATTTTGACCCCAATTATTTTTTAAAATTTTCATTTTAGTCCTCAAATATCATGATCTAGGGACTTTTTGGTAAATTTTGAAAATATTTAGGAGCATTATGTAATTTTTGCAAAAATTTACAAAATTCATCTTCCTTCCACTAAACTCAAAGTTTGGTGAGACCAAAATGCATTCTTTTTCAATTTTGTATTATATATATATATATTTACCATTGTTTACAAGTTTCATTCTTACATATATTATAAGTTTATTATTTTTTTTTATATATTCATATATGATACCATGGATTGCAACCAAAATAATTTTAGTTATAAAAGTATTAATGAATATGCATGGGCGAGTAAGAAGTGGAGTGAAGTATAGAGAAATGCAATTGATATGAGAAAAGAATCCAATGCAGGTGGAGAAAGCTAAGGAGCGAGTGAAGAAGTTCAAAATTCAGAATTGACATAAATGAAGGTGTGCACGTAACACGACAACCACAAGTCCTACCACAAGTTCTTAATTAGTATTGAATGTTGAGACCGAAGATTCAACTCCCCCACTAAAATTATATGGGTAATGCTATGAAACTTTCTATTGTTATAACATCCCATTCTTTATTTCTTTTTTTTTTCTTTTTTAATCATTTAACTTTAAAAAATTAAAATAAGGGGAAATTGCATTTACTCACCCTCAACTATGTGTTCAATTGCAATGTCCTTCCTGATCTATGAAAAATAACAATTAACCCTCCAATCTATTAATTTCTTGACAATGTCCTCCAACTGTTAGTAACACTGATAACTTTTTAATTTGAACTCATTGTAAGTTGCATAAATACTTCATAAAATGGTCAAGTGACATAATTTTATATAACATGTGCAATTCACATGAGACTTAAAAAATAAAAAGTTAACGGTGTTACTAACTGTTGGGGGGGACATTGCTAAAAAATTAATAGATTAGGGGGTTAATTGTTATTTCTCATAGATTAGGGGGAACATTGCAATTAAACACATAATTTAGGGTGGGTAAATACAATTTCCCCTTAAAATAAAAATAATATCAAATCAAACCATTCACGATATGATCTGACCACGGAAAAAGGGAATAGCTATGGCAATAAGGCTTTTTAAAGCAAACTCCAAATTATATTTATAATATTGATATTTGTTGTTGTCCATTTTTGGGTTTTGGACTTTTGTTAGTTGAATAACCCAATCAGAAGCATGGACACTTCATTTTGAGAGCGTGTCGCCGTGTCAGATAAGTGTCAGTGTTCGACACCCGTACAACACCGACACGACACGACACGACACATATTCATAAATTTTAAAATATGAATCAATTTTTTTATAACTTTAACATGACAGACAAAATAAAATAATAATAGATATGACATATATTATGAATAAAAATTGTAATTTTTAAATTTTTCATTAAAAATTATGAATATTTAATTATTTTAATATATAAATATATGTCGTGTCGTGTCGCATAATTTATAAAGTTTAGCGTGTCGCTGTGTCCGTGTCCATGTCGTGTTCCGTGTCCGTCTCCATGCTTCGTAGCAAATCACTTGGATTAATTAATTAGTATGAAACGAAATCTCGATATATGATACTGCATGCATGCAATTCATGAATCTTGCACTTTTGCATGCTTTTCCAGATTCAAAACCTGGTTTGTTTAATTACTTTTATAATCTTATTAAGTCTTCTGCAAAATCCATATTATTAATTTTATTATAAACTAAAAAGAATTTGCTATAATGAAAATCAAGGCAGTAGAGCACGAGGATATTGGAGAATGTGTATAAGAAGAAATTGACTCTTTTGATCAGTAATTCCCAATCATTGCTGCCATTAATGCCCCCAAATTACATTTAAATCTCCAATTTCGAATTTTATTAGTATTTAGTAGCATTCTAATTCGGATCCTTGGAACTCAAAATCTTAACTTGCATGCATGCAACCTTTCATCAATTGGTTAATATTATAAAAGTTAAAGGTTCATTTTGGTCCTAAATGTATACCCTGATGTTCATTTTGGTCCATTATGTTTCAAAATGTTCAAATTGGTCCTAAATGTTTGCAAAATGTTTCATTTTGGTCCCAACAAATGAATATGACTTGTTTCAAGTTCAAACGTGATAAGTTTAGAGCTACTTATTGTTCTCGAAGAGTACTTTCTCTTTCCAATTGGAGTTGTCAGCAAACGAGGTCAAATCGGTCCTAAAAGTAGACTTCTCGTTTCATGGTCAAACAAGCAAAGTTGATAATATGTCTATCGTTTCAAATTTGAATGTGACGAATTCAGAGTTACGAGTTCCTCTCAACAAGTCCTTTGAACTTAAAATGAGAGACGAGAGAAATATGATCAAATTTAATAGTTTGGGACCAAAATGAAACATTTTACCAACATTTAGGACCAAAATGAATCATTTTGCTAACATTTGGGATCAATTTGAATATTTTGAAACATAATGGACCAAAATGAACATTATGTCATACATTTAGGACCAAAATGACCCTTTGACCTATTATAAATTTTCAAGGTAACTTAGCTTCCTCATTTGACTTGTTAAAAAACAGTCGCTTAATATTATTCAGTCATGGAAAAAAATTCATATACAGTTCGGTATATGTTTATTATATATGAAGTTCCTGTTTCAATAATATTCTCTCTCATGGTTGGTTTTGCAAAAAAATTGTTCTTAATATTTTTTTTCTATCATAATTAGTCATGCAAAATAATTGTCACATGTCTTATATTTTCATTGAGAAACTTTACAACAAAGATATAAAGAAATACATATAAGTCTTGTTAGAGGAGAATCCAACTAAAAAAGTATACGGGAAAGAACACACTTGTATATTGTTTGCCAAAGAGCTAGCTAGTATGAATATGATACTACAAGAATATCCAATATTAGAAATTAGAAATCAAGCATAGCCATAGGGGTGCACAAACCCCGGCCCGGGTCAGGCCTCAAGCAGACCTGGGACATGGCCCGGGGTCACCGGGCCAAAATTTTTTTTTTTTTTATTTTTTTTAAAAATATTTTAAACTATTTATATACTTTTTATATTTTTAACTTGTATCAAAAAATCAATATTAGATCACTTTAGTGATGTTTTTATTATTAAAAACATTTAATTTGATGTATTTGTTAAAAATTATTGATTTAATATACAATTAATTAAAATAAGAATACATGAATATTTTCTACAATAAAAAAGAATGTTTTGTAAAATAAAATATAAATATATATAATAAAATTAAAAAATTTAAATAATGGTATACCCAGGCCGGGTCTAGGACACAAAACCCAAGACCCGAATCGGCCCGATTTTAGACCCGACTCAATTTCAAAAAAGAGACCGAACCGGGTAATATTTGTACACCCTTGATAGCCAGTCACACCATGCATATTGACTAGAAAAAAAATTTACTAAAAGACACAAAACGCAAATTATAACATAACAAAATAAAACAAAAACCTTAGGTATACATATACTGGCTAGCTAGCTAGGGTTAACAAGATATATGATTTAAGAGTTAATTACTTAGACGATACGAGTGCGATGTTGTTCAATCAAATTGCATTTATAGTCTTTTTTGCCACATTTGACTGTAATATCCATAGTGAAACGATCATGTCTGGCTTCATGTGGCAAAATAATCTTTGTTTTTTGCCACCCAATCTCCAACCGGTAGTTGATGTCAATTTCTGTCAGCTCCTTGATGAATACTTCTTCTCCTTTTGATGATGAACCTTCCATATTACCTGCGTCCATCAATTTTGCTTAATTGCTTATACAATGTGTGTGATATTATGATACAATATTACAATATGTCTATGCATATATATTACTAGCTAGTCTAGCTATATACATATATAATTAGAGACGAGAACGTAGGTATTTTAAATGAACGGAACCGGGAGGTATTCTCATTGTTCCTTCATTTAGGATCAAAGAATTAACTCATAATAGTCTAAATCTACCCGATGAATGAGATGAAGATGATAAAAAAAGTTAAAAAGAGAACGAAGAAGAAGAAACGGTCCATAGAAAATGCAGACGTGTGACTGAAGATCCGGTAAGGTCCCACAATATATTATGCCTGGGTCATATGGTCAAAATGCACAAACACCCCTTAAGTTTTAGTCAAGTGTACATAGCACCCTCCGTTTTTAAATTGTGTAAAAAGTACCCCTAAGTTTTTAATTTTGAGCAATTAATACCCTTTTGTTAACTTGCCATCCAAATCCACTGTTAAGTGCCACCTCAACACATTTTGAAAAGGCCAAAGTTCTATTTTGGTCCATCAAGTTTGTTCAAAGTTTCATTTTAGTCCCTTAAATTTCTAAAAAGTTATACCATTAGTTTTTGACCAATTTCCATCCGCTTTTTCTGTTAAAAAAAAGAGAAAAAAATTGATTTTCATCCCCCAATTTGGCATTGTTGGAGTCCTAGGTTCAGCGAGCGAGAAGATCGAAGCGGACCGCGTTGGCTATGTTCACCGGCGGTGGCGGAGGGGTGTCGGAGACGCGATGCCGAATATCCGATGGAGTATAAGGGTGGAATGTGATAATAGCAGCGTCGAGAATTCCACGAGTTATGGAGGTTATGCGAAACTGTGTGATTTTGTGGATTGTTCGAATGGGATCTATGAGCATGATTCGATTAGGTATATGATGTTTGTTGACAGTGGAAGAGGAAGCCGGAGTTGGGTGTCGACAGTGGAAGGAGGCGATGATGTTTGTTGAATCTCGCCGGCGGCCGCAGTGGTTGTGAAGGTTAGGAAGAAGAAAAAAGAGAAGAGAAGAGGCGTTATGATGTGTTTTTATTTTGTTTTAATTTTTTTATTTTGGTGTGAAATCCGCTAAAACCTTCATTTGTTTATTTTTCTTACATTTTGATCCTATCATTAAAGTAAAAAATTAAAACATTTGGGGGATGAAAATCAATTTGTTCTCTTTTTTTTTTAACAGAAAAAGCAGATGGAAATTGGTCAAAAACTAATGATATAACTTTATGGAAATTTAAGGGACTAAAATGAAACTTTGAACAAACTTGAGGGACCAAAATAGAACTTTGGCCTTTTCAAAATGTGTTGAGGTGGCGGATTTGGATGGCAAGTTAACAAAAGGGTGTTAATTGCTCAAAATTAAAAACTTAGGGGTATTCTTTGCACAATTTTAGAATTCAGGGATGCTATATACACCTGACCTAAAACTCGGAGGGTGTTTATGTATTTTGGCCAATTTTAAATTGTGTGGTGGTTTTGTTTGACTATTAGTACTATACATGCATATGCGGCGACATCAATGATTAGAAGAGAACAAATTGATTTTCACTATCAACTGCGCATTAATTTTGATATATATCACATGCTTGCAATGCATGAATCTTGCACTTATGCGTGCCTATTTTTCAGATTCAAGCCTCTTTTCTTTAATTATAGTTGGTCAACATTTTGGCCCTCAAACTATATAGTAAATTTTGTTTCAATCCTAAAACTTATTTTTATTCCATTTTGGTTCTTATATTTTTTTTCATTTGTTCATTCACTGTTAGCTCAAAATGTGATTTAGTCTAATTTTTATTGTTATATTTGAGCTAAACACCTAACTTAGATGAATTCTCTCTCATACGTATCCTAATAATCAATAAGTGAGTTGCAGAGAGCGAAAGAAAATTTTTCATTTATATAATGAAAAATTAACTATAAATTTGTTTTCAATTTGTGAATAATAAAGAAGATTTTTCTTTCTCTCTTTACTTCAATTCACTAATTGTGACACATAATAAAAGATAAATAATCCATCTCAACCGTCTAATTTCGAATTAATAATAAAAATCAAACGAGATCACATTTTGAACGAAACAATGGAATAACTATAAATTTAAGGACCAAAATAAAATAAAACAGAAATTTAAATAAATTTTTTTTTTGACAATTATAGCTTTATGTCACAATCAATCCCAGCTAAGCTACCTCGATTGAAAAAAAAAACACATATAATATAACAAAAAGCCGTTGAAATGTATGTGTGGTTGATAAAGAATTGATTTCGTTAACACCGAAAATGGTCTTCATGAATCAGGATGAGTCATGAGTCATGACTCTCTCGTACTAAAATTAATTTTTCATGACGACCTCCTCAATAACAAAGTCTTTATAATTATTGAATGTTTGGTTGAAGAAGCAAGCATATAAGGGGCTAATGGTGTCCATAAGAAAGCAACCACATATGAACTCACAAAAATCAAACTGAGTTTATTTTTTTTTTTTTGGCCAAACAAAATGAGTTTTATTCATTTCAAAGAACATATATGCTACATTAATATTATACCTTCTTTTTCATGAATAGTAAAATGGGAATGAGATCGCTAGCTGTGTATTTTAATTAAACATGATGCAAAGAAATTAAAATTTGAGATCGCTTTTTCGAATTTGAGAGTATTTAATTATTAGCTTTAACTATTTTTCTAAGAAAATAATATAATGTACCTTTCGTGATATGTCTTACATCTATAGGGAAAAGAAAGATAAGGTATTTAAATTGTGAGGCCTTCTCATAATAAATTAGTTCTTTTGGGATGACTTTTATACTCCTGATGACTCAAATGCTTCTCAAAACATCACTTTATGAATTTAGTTACAATTATGCAACATATGTAGATTGACGGTGATATGCCATCTATGGAAATGGATCTTAATTCTAGAGTTCATTTCTCTACATTTCATGTGAAATATGAGAGATAAAAGAAGAGAAAGAGAAAACTCGTGAATGCAAAACTAACCAATATGATTGTAATTAGTAAGACTGAGAAATGTAGAAATCGAAGGAACGTGCTCATATTTTTAAGACTGAGAAATGTAGAAATCGAAGGAACGTGCTCATATTTTTAAGACTGAGAAATGTAGAAATCGAAGGAATGCAAAACCAACCTATACAATTATATTTTTATTTCATGAATTTCATATTTTCTCTCTCTTCTTTTTTATTTCTCTCTCATACTTCACAAGAAATAAAGAAAAAGGAACTCTAGAAGATCTAATCGAGACTCTATAGATATTGTTTGGTTGGCCATAGATTAAAAAATTCGTGAATGAAAAACCAACCTATATGATTGTAATTAGTAAGACTGAGAAACGTAGAAATCGAAGGAAGGCCGTGCTCATATATATCATTTCCTCTTCAATCAAATCACAGTATAGGTTCAGAGTTTCCACATCATATTATGTATTTTATTGTAGGGTAAATTACACTTTGGTACCCTGTGGTTTGAAACTTGACACTTTGGTACCCTGTGGTATTCTCCATTAACACTTTGGTACCCTNTATATATATATATATATTATATTGGAGAAGGTGTATCATAGAACTGAAGAAGTTGACTATTTTGATCAATAATCCCCAACCGTTGTTGTCATTATTATTATCATATTATGCCTCCCCAGTTACATTTTAGATCTCCAATTTCGGATTTTATTATTCTAACTAATCAACTTTGGATCCATAGAACCAAATATCTTAACTTGCATGCATGCACCCATGTTGTCAGTTGGTTGATTAGTATTAATTACTCATTTTCAACTCCCTTATTTGACCTTTTTTTTTAATTCTTATTTAACCTCCATATGACATAATTTATGTTAAAACAGGAAATAATTTTATTTTTTGATATATATATATATTGCATTATACTGTTATCTAATTAAACTTCCTAGCTAAAGTAGGTTACTATCAAAATAAATAATTAAAAATTCAAGAAACTTTAACAATTAGAATATCTATACATAATATATGCTATATGTGTCATTATTTTCTATTGTTTGTCATATTAAAGTCATAAAAATTGATTTTATATTTTGAAACTTATAAATATGTGTCGTGTGAGTGTCATACGAGTGTCAGACACGTGTTCGTGCTTCATAGGTTACAACTTACAACAGAGTAGCTAGTATTTCACCCAAAAAAAAAAATATAGTAGTAGTATATATATATATATATAATAATGAAGTTGTTCACTACATGTATGATTATTTTCTTTATAAAAAATTAAATAAAATTTTAAAAAATCACAGAAACTTAAATGTCCCAGTTTAAATTACAATGATCAAAACATTAATTCTGAACTAAATTAAAGAGTATAGTGGCTAGCTAGCTAGTCGAGAAGTTTAATGTTTTTGTCGGATAAAATTCATAAAACATCTTATATTTTAGAATTATCTGGGGCTGTGTTTGTGTATATATATGTTCTTTATATTTTTAATAATCAAAATGAGAGTTAATTATTAATTATTAATTATAGGCCAAAGTGCGAATTTGGTCCTGTAACTTTACTTCAAGTCTCAAATTAGTTCTATATTTTTTTTGTCTCGAATTTGGTCTTGTATCTTTGCTCCAAGTCTCAAATCAGTCCTATATCATTTTTTGTCTTAGTTTTGGTCCCATATGTTTTGAAAACCTCCCACAGTTAGTCCTCTGTCTATTTTAAATTACAGTTTAGTCGTCAAAAATTCAAGTCCCTTTCACTTTAGTCCCTGACTATCAAAATAAAAAGAGCATCCCTGAAGATTCTCAAACCTTACATATTGGTCCCTAATCTATGAATTCTTCATGAAATGGAATAGAAATGCAAAAAACAACACAAATTAAAGCAAAACTGAAAACGCAGGAAATTTAAAACTCACCGAAAAGTGCCCCAAACTCGCCGGAAAACGTTCGAAAATCGTCGAAAAACTCATAAAAAAAACCCCAATTATTTGAGTGAGATTTCAATGAGGATTTCCGTACGTTTTTCGGTGTGTTTTAAATTTTTTGCGTTTTCAGTTTTGGTTCCTCTGTTATTTACTTTAATATGTGTTTTTTTTTTTTTGCATTTCTATTCCATTTTATGAAGAATTCATGTATTAGAGACCAAGATATAAGGTTTGAGAATCTTAAGGGATGCTCTTTCACTTCCATTTTGATAGTCAAAGACTGTAATTTAATCCAAATAAAGAATCTTTAGGGATGCTCTTTCACTTCCATTTTGATAAAGGGACTTGAAGTTTTCAGGACTAAACTGTAATTTAAAATGGACGAAGGACTAATAGTGGGAGGTTTTCAAAACATATGGGACCAAAACTGAGATGAGAAAAAATATACGACTGATTTGGTACCTGGAGCAAAGATACATGACCAAATTCGAGATAAAAAAGATATAGAACTAATTTAGGATCTAAAGCGAAGTTATAAAATCAAATTCGCTAATTATATATGAGAAACTTGTGATGATTCGACAAGATCAAAGTGGATATACTAATTAAACAATGAATTGGCCTAGTCTTATCCTCATTACCTCATACATATATATATATATATATATATTAAATGCGATCATTACAAATCAGATCAATTTAATTAGTTTTTTGATGATGAAACTTGCTTGATATATACTTGATGAAGCTCCATATATATATACATGTTATTTTCAAGTACCTAATCATATATATGTATGACAGAAATATATATATTTATATATAAGACACTTAAGAACTGCACCGACTACCTTATAATGCGTGGTAACATCAACTGTCGTCACGTGCCAACCCTTCAAGTTTCAAACTCCACATTATACATGATTGGTCTTCCATCATAAACTTGTCTACCACATACTCATCAACTTGTCAATAATGAAACATATATAATTCCATAGCCAGGCTAACACGCTGAGTTTTGTTTTTCGTTGCTATAGGTATTTCGAGCATGACTGATTAAGGACTAATTTTTTACGAATCTGAATTTTATTTAAGGGTTTATCGTTGATCATTTGGTTACTACATACACAAGGCGAGATTCGAATTCCCGACACTTGCTTAAACAACTTAGTGAGTTGACCACTAGACCAACCAAATTTGATTCGTTGGGCTTCTTTATTTATAGTTTTAAACTTTTGACTGTTCTGGAAAACAAAATTGCCGATCGATCGAGAAAGATAATATATTTGCAAGGACCATTATATATGATATAGTGTTTGTTGTATTAATTTATAGACTTAAACAGGCTACGATCGATTCGAACGTGCCATCACAATTCAGGTTAAATTTGAAGAGCTGCATTCATGTTCCTATATTTAACTAATTTCGGACAAGCTTCAAGTTTGACATGGTTTTATTTATTCATTCTAGTTATTGGTACCAGCTTTTTTAATTGGTCAAAATATCAAATTGGTCCCACATGTATGAGGTAAATTTCAAATGGGTCTTAAATATTTTATTTATTTTAGATTGGTCCTACTTGTTTCTATAATTTTTCAAATTGGTCTCAAACTAATGAATATGTAGCCATTCAAGTTCAAATTAATGCAAAGAATCCAAAACTATAAATTACTTTTGACATGTACTTTCTTTATTCAATTAGGGTCGTCAAATAATGAGATCAAATCGAGTCTCAAAAGTGGGTCATTAATTTCACAGTTAAATAAGCGAAGCTAGTTATATTTATCTCATTTCAATCTCGAAGGCGACAAGTTTGAAACCATGCATCAAACTACCCGGTTGAAACCATTAGCTAATGAGATCTCAGAAGTTGGTTCATTGGGACCTATTTGAGAAATTATAGAAATATGTAGGACCAATTTAAAACAAATGAAATATTAAGGACTAATTTGAAAGCTACCCCATACATTTGGGATCAATTTGAGGTTTTGACCTTTTTAATTTATAGGTGATGATCGATTATGTTAAATAATTAAACTTTTCTAAAAATTTGAAAAAGAAAATAATAGAAGTTGAACCTGTGTATCTATCTTTACACAACATAACTCCAGAATCCTACCTACAGAAAAAAAAAAAAAAAAAAACCAGATGCAAGTTTGGGACAACTAGCTTGTTCAAGGATTAATTATGACTTCATCGATCAGAAAATGTAAGAAAAAGAAACGGGTAATTAACACATTAATGCAAACTTATATATATATGTTTGATATAAGTAGCGATGGATTGGAGAGAGAGAGAAATACATGAAGATGATAGATATATATAGAGATCGATACATACATGCATGTACATGTTAATTAATTATTTGAAGAGATCTCGGAACTGGAATTTGTGTTGATGGTTGAAAGAATCGCCTACAAGTTTTGAAGTGAGGCATAAGATGAGCATTAATTTTAGAGAGAAGCCTCTTGTTGAATCTCCTAAGTCTGTTTCCAATCTTCACTTTCAGCTTTGAGACTCTGATTCTCAACCATGAACGTCGTTTTGTTCTTCCAATATAATCAGCCTCTGCCTCCTCTAACACTTTGTATATCAAAAACTGTGCTCTTCTGTGTTTTTTCTCTTCTACATCTTCCTTTTCTATCTTTGAGTAATTATACCCATAACCATTATAATTACTCTTTCCTCTCATTATTCTCTCTCTCAACCTCTCACAATTATGTTATATGTATAACAAGCACACATGACACAACAAACTTATCATATTTATACTCTTTTTCCTTCACAGTTAAGAGTCAAGGGTGGGGCTCGCTCACATGTAAATTAATTATAAAAGGGTCTTTAGAATTCTAATATTATAGATTT
>QANZ01053918.1:0-16674 GCA_003254925.1 Chamaecrista fasciculata | reverse complement strand
GTCGTCGTTCTCGTTTTCTTTCCTGAAGGTACATGATTTTCATTCTTGTCTTTAGTTTTCGTGTGGCTGTTGTTATTTTCGAACCCTAGTCATTATTTTCTAGTTTTCCTCTTCACGAATCATTCTCTCTGAAGCCTAGTCGTTATTTTTGTGTCATGATTGATTCTGCTGCAGAATCAATTCACTGAAACAATGAAAACTAACTTCAAGTTTAGATTTTCAGTGAACGAAAATTAAAGTAGAGATTTTCGTTTCAGTGAACGAAACTCATTTAGATTTTCGTTTCAGTGAATTGATTCAAGCAGAAAGGAGCGAAACTTGGTTGTATTTTGAAAACTTTGCTGCAGAATCAATTCTTCTTTTCTTCTTCTTGTATTTTGAAAAATTTTAATCTTGGTTGTATTTTAATTTCAGGGATGTCTGGTCAAGGAAATGGACAGAGGCACAACCCGTGGGTTGGCCCAACCCAACCCGCAGGCCCGCGGGTTGGGTTGGTTCGGGCTGAGATAAAAAAATTTCAAAACCCAACCCAACCCAACCCGCAGATTGCTGTGCGGGTTGGGCTGGAAAAACCCCTCAGCCCGCCCCAACCCAACCCGTGCTCATCCCTAGTGGATATTAATTAAATTTGTTCATCCTTAGAATTGAAGATAAGTACATATGATGAGTTAATAATGTCTCAAAATATCTTTTTTCATAGCAATTCAAAACTCAAATAATTAATAGGTCAAATAGTCATTTTGGTCCTCAAACTATAGAGTAAGTTTCATTTTGGTACTAAAACTATTTTTTGTTCTATCTTGATTCCCAAACTTTCACCTTCTTTCCACCCTTAGTCCAAAGAATAATTTCTTCTAATTTATGTTGTTATTTTTAACTTAGACAGTTGAAATTGAACATTTCTTTCTCATATATATTGTCATAATAAGCGAGTTGGTAAAGAGGAAAAGAAAACTTTTCGCTCTTTGAAAGAAAAATCAACCCCAAAATTATCTCCAATTTGTGACTAAGAGGAATATATTTTTTTTTTGCCAACTCACTTATTATAACACATATGAATGAGAAATGGTCAATCTTAGTTGTTCTGGTTGGCTGGTTAGAAATATACAATGACAGAAACTAGACAAAATCACATCTTGTACTAACGATGGAACAAATGTAAAAGTTTGAAGAACAAAATGGAACAAAAAATAATTTTAAGATCAAAATGAAATTGACCCCATAGATTGAGGACCCAGATGAGGTTTTGACCTAATTAATATTATATCAAATTAATTCAGTGGGCTCCACCATATATATATATATACTAGAGGCTTTGCGTGCCCTAACGGGCACGCAAATATGTATGTAAAATAAATGAGGGACTAAATCGTTAACTCAGTAAAAAAGAAGGGATCAAATAATAATTTTCCTCTTATTATTAATTTTGTACTATGGTTTTAAAATGTGGACGACCAGAAAGGGGTGGAGCCATATAATATAAGATGATGGAAAGTTTATTATTTACGTATTCAACTGATATAAAGCATGCATAGTTTCATGGGATCAAATTGGATGCAAATTTTAATTTTCAGGGATGACAAATTAATTAAAAGAATTACCAAGGTAGGATTTTATGGCATGAAAGCTCAAAGAGGGTAATGAAGGAGTATAAGACCCAATAGGTTAGCCATTTCTGATGATCCAAGGCTGTAGGATTCTCAATTGCCCTCATTGATGCATATCTGCATGCGTACACGTACACACAAATTAATTGTATCATAATTTCTCAGCTTTAATATGATACAATATATATATATAGATAGATGTGTGTGAATGTGATTTTTTTCCTTGTGAATTAATATATAATAAATTATTAAATTATATATATACGCCAATATTATATTTAACTTACAAAGGATAAACAAGCATAACTCCAGGCCTGGTACAGAAAACAAATATCAGTATTAAGTAATTAATCTAGAAGGAAGAACAAAATAATATATATATATATATATGAATGTCATATATTTGAAGTTCTGGTTTCAATTTCGTCCTTTATCTTTCAAAATCTCATTAATATATATTTTATGTTCCCACTGAAACTAATTTCAGAAAAAAAAAATCAGCAAGAAAATAATTATTGCATTTATATATATATATATATCTCAAAGATATAAAAGAGAAAAATAAATACCCAATCAATGTATCCAGACGTCTTGCCATAGTTCCAAGAAGACCCATATGAATAATACTATAGATGGTGAAGAATTAGAAGCTATTTTATCTCTGATCTTTTAGTTTCTTGCTCTACTAAAGTTCGATGGATATCGATGCATATGCATATATGGTTTTAAAGGTATATATATATATACAATTATACATACATAAATGCATAAAGTAGGATAATTAACTATATTTATGAAGCAAGCAAAGAATGTTTAGGGGATGAACCAAAATATAAAGTGAAGTTGATTGTTGGCTGTTGAGTCTTTTCTGTAAGAGGAAGAAAGAAACATAATGTAACGTGACAAACTATAAAGGGTGGAAATGGATGCCAAAACGTTGGGACTAGGGGATTTTGCATGTGATTTGTAAACTCCACGTACAGATCATACCTCACAAGGTACCTTCATCATTTCATGGCTTTTTATTTGTTTATTTTACTTTTATATCTATTAAAAATAAAAAGTAAATTATAAATGAAAATGTATTATTAGAATACACCAATATATATGTAAAATATTTAATAATTAATGTTTATAATTTAATATATCTTTAACATATAAAATTTTAGAGTATTATATTTGTACATATATATAAAAAGATATATTTATTATTTCAGATGGGGGTACCACCATATATATACCTGAATCTAGAATCCATAGAGTAAAATTTTAAAATTCCTATTGAGTTTGAGTATTTTGATAATCCCTAATTGTAAAGAGGGAGTGAAATGAAATTTTTTAAAAATACAAGACAAAACTATTGTTGGTACACTCGACTTGGGGTCATTTTCAGTTATACCTTCAACGTTTTTTTTGTCAATTATACCCCCAACGTTTCACATTTGAGTCAACTATACACCATCCCGACATTTTTTATTATTTTAAGGTCCTTAAGGTTCCATTATTTAGAAAACCCTCAATTTTCTCAAGATTTTTCTTTCACATGAGTCCCTAACTAATTACAGAACAATCCAGAATGTTTGTCATTTTTAACGAACTGGTCCCTGCAATTGAGAAACTCAAAAAATATCTCCCCTCTATTTTTTCACAGTTCTGGCAACCACACACAAACTCTCTGGTGAGCCTCGAATACAGAGAAATTAAGAAAAAATATCAATAGCTCTAGCTCTCGGCGTTAAACACATAATTTTCAGTGGTGGTGTCGTCGTGGTCATCGAAATTTAGGGGAGACCAGGAAGCTGAGGACGACGACGAGAAGGACTATGTTGATGGAAATGAGGACAGAGTGGACAACGACAATGAAGTGTGGTGGTAAGGTTTTAGGGTTAGAGAAGGAGGGTTGTTAATGGTTTCCAAGGACCAATTTGTTAAAAATGAAAAACATTTTGAACTATTCTATAATTAGTTAGGGGTTGGGGTCTAATTGACTCAAATGTGAAACGTTTGGGGCATAATTGACAAAAAAAATGTTGGGGATATAACTGAAAATGATCTCGTACGTTAGAAGTACCAATCATACTTTTGCCAAAATACAATTTTAAGTTATATTAGCTTTAAATTCTTATGAGCCAAACAACTTCTTATCAAACTTAAAAATATATTGAACAGAAGCCAGAAGGAGACTACCAAGTTGATATTATCGGATAGCAAGGTCAAATTGCATTATGAAAGTGGGTTTCTATAATTTTTCACTTTTTGTCCTAAACCCAAAACTCATTTAATTTTCATAGTAGAATTGATATTGTTTATCAATATTCTGAACTAGATAGGTAGAGAAAGAACACATTTAACCATGAAGTAAGCTATTTACTTTTAAAGACATGATTTAACTATATTTGATGACAAACTACATTGGATAGAAAAAGATTCATTAAAAATAACCTATAATCCCAAGGCTCGATTGTTGCATTCAAATTTGATACGGAAGCTAAGAGTTATAACTTATGAGCACATCAGTAATTTGAGACCAAAAATGAAAAATTATATAAATATATAAGATCAATATGAAACAAATGGAACATTTATGACTTATTTAAAATCTATCCCATAATTTTAACTTTAACACCAATTTAGGCTATGTTTGAATGGTCTTTATGACTCCTTTATGTTTTCTTTATCTCTCACTACTAATTTAATACTGGAGTTATAATATCATTTCTTATTTGTTTTACCTTTATCTTCCTCTCCCTTATTTTTTTACCTTTATCTCTCTATTATTTTTTCAAATTACTAACATATCCCTACTCAACTACCTATAATTACCTACTTTTTACTATATAATATTANACTCAAATTTGTGTGTATATATATATAATATAATAATAAATAATATAATTTACTTAAAAAATTATTTTAATCCTTGAAATTATACCAACTCAATAAGTGAATACTTGAGTCATCAAAATATATAATTTTTGATATATTAATATTCCTTCCTCTATTTTTTCAATTATATTAATAAAATTTTTTAGCGTCAAAATTTAAAATAAAATAATTCAGTCCATATTATTTACATTTTGATCCATGAGATAAAATATATAATTCAAACCAAAAAAATATATATTTTGGTCCCTCTTGCAGTATATATATGGGTAATATTTTTTGTGGTGTAAAAATTTATAAACATATTTAAAAAATAGTAATCGGAGAAAATATATAATTCATTCTCCAAAAATTTACAATTTGGTCTTCTCTTCAGTATATATATGAGTAATACTTTTTTGTGTAAAAATATAAAAACAAAATTCAAAATAGAAAAAAAATATATAATTCAATTTTCAAAACTTTACAGTTTGGTCCTTTCTCCAGTATATGCATGAATAATATTTTTGTAGTGTATAATATTCAAAACAAAATTTAAAACTAGTAATAAGAAAAATTATACATGTTGGTCCCTCCTCCAGTATATATATTTAAATTTTTTGGGGTATGTAAAATATTTAAATTTTTTATAGTGCAACAACTGCATAACAAAATTCATAAAAATATATAATTCATACCCCAAAAATAAACATTTTGGTCCCTCCTCTAGTATATATATAGGTAATAGTTTTTGTAGTATAAAAAATTTAAAATAAAACTAAAAGACAATAATGGGAAAAAATATATAATTCATTCCCCAAAAATATACAGTTTGGTCTCTCCTCTAATATATATGAGTAATATTTTTTATTGTGAAAAAATATATAATTAGCAATTCCCAAAACTTTACAGTTTGGTCACTCCTCCAGATATGTATGGATGATATTTTTTGTAGTGACAATATTGAAAACAAAATTCAAAAATACTAATGAAAAAAATTATACTTGTTGGTCCATCATTCAATATATATGGGTAATATTTTTCATAGTGCAACAATTGAAGAACAAAATTCATAAAAATATATAATTCATACCCCAAAAATATACATTTCAGTCCCTCCTCTAGTATACATATGGGTAATAGTTTTTGTAGTATAAAAAATTAAAAATAAGATTAAAAGACAGTAAGAGGAAAAAAAATATAATTTAGTCTCCAGAAATTTACAATTTAGTACCCGGAAATTACATTTTGGTCCTTCCCGCACACCTTCAACCTCCTTTCATACAACCTCCGTTTATAAATATATTTTTTACACAAATTTCGAGACAATTCTTTATCATACCATTTTACTAAAGTAAAAAAAAACACCAAAATAACATTTCATTATCCTCTTTTATCTTTACCATTTTTACCCCTATACAACTATAAAGTACCAATACAATTATTTCAACCCACCACAATTATTACATACCCTTCAAAATAATTTCACGTCATAATTTCTTCTTTATCTCTTGTTTTTTCAAAACACCATTTACTAAAAACCTCCTTTATAACACAATTCATTTATCTCTTCTTTACAAAATCACCACTCCTTTAACTCGATGGACAATGACTATTATTTTAACACAGAGACCAAATCGTTCACAATTTTATTTTGACGAAATTAAATAATTATAGTCGTAATATAAAGAGAGAAGTAGATGGACAATGACTATTATTTTCACCCAGAGACCAAATCGTTCACAATTTTAACATCACATTAACCAACCAACTCGTATTTTCTTAAGCTGCTGATTTGTTCAGTCAATACAAAATGAAGGACCAAAAAGTAAGTGTCATCATAGAAAATTATTTGTGCAATATACAATAATTGTAACTATAATATGTGTAGTTATCGAAGTAATTTATTAAAATAATCTAGAAAAAGCTTCAAATTGGAGCTTCTAAAAAGATTTGATTATTACAAATCCCAATGTCAAAAATCTCATCAAACAAAAATGTACTTTTCAAATTTTTTATCCAAACAACTCAAATTATTCACAAAAACCAAAAAGTCAAAAAGTACTATTCTATTCCAATTTTACCCATATACAATATATCAATTTACACACCCTTCTATCTACCAAATCCAATCATTACATACCTATTTAAAAAATTTCACACCCTAAAAATATTCTTTTTCAAAATTTCATCCAAACACCATTTAATCAATAATCTAATATATAATAATAATCTGATTATAATCTAATCAAATTATAATTTGATTGATCAATTTCCGAAAGAGACCCTTAAGTTTTTAAAGATTGGATTATCAAATTGTGTATTTTCCATTGACCAAATTTATATGTTTTGTAATAACAATTTGACTGAATACTAAAATTGGTCGCAAAAGTATATGAGGTAGATTTTAAATTGGTCTTAAATATTTCATTTGTTTTAGATTAATCTTACATGTTTCCGTAATTTTAATTATTGGTTTCAAATTACTGAATGTGGTCATATCTCTCGTTTCAAGTTTGAATGCGGTGAATCTAAATTATGAGTTTCATTTGACAATTCATTTATCTATCGAGTTGGGCTGGTACAAACAAGGTCAACGAATCTTGAAAGTGGTTGTTTGTTTCATAGTTAAACAAATAAATTTGTTTCTATCTCTCTCGTTTAAAAGTTCCAATGCGACAAACTTAGTTCAAAACAATGTGTTACTGTTGAAGAATTTTTTCTTAGTCAATTTAGAACCTACACAAATGAGGTCAAATTGCATCACAAAAGTGGATTTTCACTATTTTGAGCTTTTTGTCCTAAAGCCAATTGGAAACTCATTTTCATGGTACAATTTGATCTTGTTTATCGATGTTCTCAATTGGAAAAAAGAAAGAACTCGATTAACTGTGAAGCGAGACCTCTTCTGAGACTCGATTTGACCTTGTTCAATGACGACCCAAACTGGATAGAAAAAGGATTCATAATTAAAAAGCAACCAATAGTCCTAGACTTGTCACGACATTCGAATTTGAAATAGAAGAGATATGATCATATTTAGAAATTTGAGACCAAAAGTGAAAAATTGGAGAAACATATGTAGGTCAATCTGAAACAAATGAACCATTTAGGACCAATTTAAAATCTAGATTAAAATCTTATTTTGGTCCCTAATGTTGACCTAAAATCATGTTTTAGTCCCTAATATTTTTTGTTATGTTTTGGGTCTTAATAATTTTAAATAGTTTCATTTTCGTCCTTAATAAGTTTTAGGCAAAAGTACTTTTGGTACCCCCAAAATATGAAGTCAGTTTCAATTGTACCTTCAAAGTTTTTTTTAGGTCACTTGTATCCCCAAAGTATGGGGTTAATTAGTTTCAATTGTACCCCAAATTTTTTTTTGGATCAATTATAGTTCAAACTTTTTTTTTTGTGTCAATTGTACCCCAAATTTTTAGGGGGTACAATTGACTCGATCAAATGTGAAACATTGGGGATACAATTGACTCAAAAAAACTGAGGGTACAACTAAAACTGACCCAATACTTTAGGGGTAGACTTGAGCAAAACAAAAAACTTTGGGGTACATTTGAAACTTACCCCATACTTCAGGGGTACCAACAATATTTTTACCTAAGTTTCACAATTGGTTCCTAACAATTGAATGTAGTCATATGTCTCTCATTTCAAGTTCAAATGTGATGAAACCAAGGTCACAAGTTACTTTTGACGAGTTCTTTCTCTTCCCAGTTAAAGATGTTGGCAAATGACGCCAAATTAGGTTTGAAATTGAGCTTAAAAGTGGGTCAATCGTTTCATGAAGTAGGCCTTATCTCTCTTATTTCAAGTCTCAATACAACAAAATTGGAACTATGAGTTAATCTTGACATAATCTTTCTCTGTTTAGTTGGGGTTCTCAACAAACAAAGTCAAATAGTATACTATGAGAGTTGGTTTAATTAAAACACCAATACTAATTTTATGAGTATTATTTGACCTCATTTGCCAATAATAACAACTAGATAGAGAAAGAATTCATAAAGAATAACTCATAGCTTCGATTTTGTCACATTCAAACTTGAAAAGAGAGAGATATAACCAACATCATGAAACGAGCGACCCAATTCAGACATTATGGCACTTAATTTTTGGTCATTCATTCTGTATTGATTAAACGAATCAGCTACTAAAAAAATACGAGTTGGTTAGTTTATATGATATTAAAATCATGACCGATTTGGTCCCTGGGTTAAAATAATAGTCATTGTCCATCTGCTTCTCTCTCTATATTACGATTATAATAATTTAATTTCACCAAAATAAATTTTAGATAAAAAATTGACTTTTGGGCCATCTAATTTTTACCGAGTTAGTGCATCAGTCCCTACTAGAGAAAATAAAAGTTGAAAACATATCGAGTTGTTTCCAAAATAGTAATGGATCGTTATTTAAAATCAAATTTTTGAATATGTTGATTGAATTTATTTTTTTAATTTATATAGTTAATTTTTTAAATAAGAGGGATAAAAATTATTTGTAATAATAAAAATATAATATTAATTACTATTTAAATACAAAAATTATTATTATTATTTTATTAAATATTAAAGATAATTAAAAGTAAAAAGTTAATTATAATAATTTTAAAAAAATGTTAAAAGAAATTGGTGAAAAGTGATGTGATGGAGAGAAATTGTTGTAGGTGTAATAAATAAGGGGTGATATAAAATGACAATTATGCGTTTTGTGTATATTTGAATATATATTTAAGTATATGTAATTATAGATATGTTTATAGGAAAAAAGAACTTAGTTAAGGTTCCTTATATGTTTGCTATAAGGTTCCTTCAATCAAAAGCTTAATTACATTTGCTCTCTTCTATGATTGATCATGCAAAAATGTGTGTTTAATATTCTCTCTCTACCATTATTGGTCATGTATCAAATTTTTGCCACGTGTCAAATGCTTATCGGAGAACCTTATAGTAAAGATATAAGGAATTTTACTTAAGTCTTTCCCATGTTTATATTGGTTTAAAAGTAATTGAGTGTTTCAGATAGCAGATTATTGTAGATTATAATCATATGCTTAGATAATCTAAAACAAATGGGATTATTCAGTTTTTTTTGGTATAATCTGATTATGAGCTTAGCCAAACAGGTCCTTAGTAGTTAGGGACCAAAATAGAATTGAAAAAATATTAAGAACCAAAATAAAATTTAAAGTAAAATTTAGAGACTAAAATGAAATTTTGACCTAAAATCTATCTCATTCTTCTTTGTGTACTTCTCTCTCTCAAGTCCAAACCCTCTGGTTAATCTGCAACATCAACATTGGTTATGCTTCTCCAACCACTGTACGCTCTGAAAACCCTCATTTTCGCTTTTCTTAATTGTCTCTCTTCCTTGATTCAATCTCTGTTTTGATTTCATTTCGCGTTTTTAATTTTGGCTGTTTGGACTTTAAACCCTAAATTGCGTTTCTAGGTCCGAGTCTGTGATGTTAATTGAGGGTGGTTTGTCCCTTTTGCCAAGTTTCATGTGACTTAATTATGCATGCAAGTTGGGTTAAAATATTATCAATCTTTTTTTTACTTTATAGAACTTAAAAGGATTATGCCATTTGATGGTAGGTTCCCTCTCTGGTTGGGATAGCAATTAATTCAGTGGGCAATTAATTACAATTCACTATTATGATTCAATAAAAACCTCCTGTTATAATTCACTATTATGGTTCATGTGTTTTTTTAATATATATATATTTTTTAACGTTTTTGGACTTTCAGTGAGTTTTGAGAATGGAAAATTTTCCCTGTAGCTTTGGTTTTCAGGCATTTATGACATTTCCCGTTGATCCCTCCTTGAAAGTCAAATACTAGCCAATCCTTTTTTGTGAGCTCAGAGAATGTTTATTGAATTTGTGCTGGTCAATGTCTCTAAGGGTATGTTTGGATTGGGAATTAAGGAGGAAAAGGGGAGGGAGGGGGAGATGATTGAGACTTTTTCCCCTTATTTGGAAATTTGAAAATTGGAAATTAATCCCTCATTCTCCTTCCCCTTCATAAATTTCAAATATCCCAAATTGGGGTATTTTGGAGGAGGAATTGATGGCCAAACAAGGAGAATGAGCTAAGGGATTTAATTTTCCCCTCCAATCTCTCTCCCTCCTTTCCCTTCTTAATTGCCAAACATGCCCTGAATTTATACTATCTTGGCCCCTTTTCTTCTTTTCTGCTGTCTATTTTATATTTGCCAATCTGAACCAAATTCGTTGTGTGTGGTTGGGGGTATTTAGTAACTTCACCTTGATCTTTTTTTTTTTGGCCAAAACTTCACCTTGATCTTATTTGCATTGATTCTAGCTTTTTTTTTTTTTTTTGGATTTTTTACATATAGTTAGTTCTTCTCTCTGTGCCCTTTTGGTATATATCACTATTTCAGATGCAACTTGCTAAAAGGGATCCTTGGCCTCAAAAAGCACTTTAAGAACCATTGATTTTTAGATTGATGCTGGATTTTTTTTTAAAAAAAAAAAACTGTGTGCGTAGGAGGGATGGGGATCAATTGGCAACTGTGTAAGACTTGATTTTCAACCTCTTAATATTTTATTGTAGGAAGTAGCCAACTATTAAATTAAAAGTAATAATTATGTTGATTTTTCATGCCAAATTTTAGAAAATTTCAAGAACAAAAACTATCAAATTAAATGGGTTAAAGTTTCTTTATTTGAAAATTTTATTGAACATTAATTTAATATTGTATAGATGGGATACCAAACAATGTTAGACTGCTGTCAAATTTTATAGATATGATGCTTGCGATCAGAATTTTATATTGAGTGGTAGATTTATTGATTTTGTGAAAACTATTAAGTTTATTGAACGAGTAAGAATTATGTTGATTAACCCTGATATTAGTCAATCCCTCTCTTAGTCAATGATCCTTTTCTATCCCTGAGTGTTTCTAATTGTTTGAGCTACTAATTTTTGGATTATTTTGCTTTATTCTCATAACATGATTACTATCAGTGCCATGCATGTACCAAATAGTACATTCAAATGGATTTCAGCAATGAGTTTTATGGGCGAAGATGATTTCTTGTGTTATAAAAGTCAGATGAAAGACCCGAGGTTAAGAGCTTAGTGAATGTGTTTATATGATTAACCATTGTAGAGAATTGGGTCTACTTTTGGAGCTTTGATTATCTTCAAAACTTATACTCTTGTGATATTTGTGATAAACTGAATATAATAGTGTTAAGGAACTTTAATTTAATTAAAAATTTTAAACAACAGGCTCCTCCCTCTTATCTTTTCAATTTTATATCCTCCCGGTTCCCCTCTTTCAATAAATTTGCTTGTGAATTATTTGCTAGACTCTGTATATAGTGTTTACATTTGCTGGTTGGAAAAAGGTCAAGAAATGTTATATGCATGTTGTTGCATAGAGTAGACTGCACAAAGATGTTATTCTGTTTTTTTCTTTTTTTTAATAAAAAAATATATATTTTTGCCCTCCTATTGAAATGTGTTCAAATTTGATTAAAGGCCATGCTTTTGTGCCAGGTTCATGCCATGGACATGTCGGATGCTGTAATTGTAAAATCTAGCAGGTTGAAAATTGTTGTATGGAATGATTTTGATGGGATTAAAAAGGTGATACCTGTGTTGCTGTTTGTCGGGATTTTAAAAGGAAATTGAGTGGATCAAGTACTAGTGGAACATCACATTTGAGGAACCATTTAATCAGGTGTCAAAGAAGAGCTAACAATGGCATAGCACAATATGTTACAGCAAGAGAGAAGAGAAAGGATGGAACTCTTGAAATTGAAAATTTCAATTTAGATCAAGATCAGAAAAAGATGATGTCCTTCACCTTGTAAACATTAAATTTGAGCAGGATCAGTTGAAAGATATATGACACTGTTAATGCGGGAAACAATAACATTGATCAAAGACAAAATCGGTTTGATCTTGCACGCATGACAATCCTTCATGGATACCCACTGGGTATTGTTGAGCATGTTGATTTTAAGGTGTTTGTGAAGAATCTGCGGCCACTGTTTGAGCTTGTTTCCCTTAATAAGGTCGAGGTTGACTGTATTGAGATCTATGAGAAAGAAAAACAAAAGATGAATGAGATGTTGGATTAATTGCCTGGCAAAATCAGCCTTAGTGATGATGTATGGACTGCTATGGTTGTTACTGCGTATGTGTTTGATGGCAGATTATATTGATTAAACATGGTTAATCATTCTCACACTGAAGACTTGCTATTGGAAGCTATCATGACTTGTCTGATGGATTGGGATATTAATAGAAAGTTGTTTTCTACTTTCTTTGACACTGAATTGTTGTTCCAACTTCCACCAATGATAACATTGCTATAACAATTGGTGAGAGGCTTTCACAGAACATGTTTCTTTACTGTAATGGACAATTATTTGATAGACACGGTGCTGAAAATGTTCTACATGTCATGGTTTAGGATTCTTTGTGTGCAGTGAGTGAAATAGTCAATAAGATTTGAGAAAGTATTCAATATATCCAAAGTCTACAAACTGTATAAGCAAAGTTCCATGAGATGGCCAAGGAAGTTGGGACTCATAGTAAAAAATGCTTATTTTTAGATAATCCACTGCTTGAAGTTGCATTTAGAATTCAGGGATGTTTTTATCCTTCTGCAAGAAAATGACTCTGCCTCTGGCCAAAAAAAAAAAAAATGACTCTGCCTATACAATTAGCCTATCTGATGTTGAGTGGGAGAGAAACTATGATTACTAGCTATTTGGAACTTTTCGTTGAGGTTACTGATGTTTTCACAAGGAACAAGTATCCAACTGCAAATATATATATTTCCCTCAACTGTGATATTAATTTGCAGTTGATTGAATGGTGCAACAATTCAGATGAATTTATCAGCTCTCTGGCATTAAGGATGAGAAACAAGTTTGATGAATATTGGGGAAAATGTAGCCTAGGTTTGGCAGTTGCTTCCATGTTAGATCCTAGATTCAAGAACCTCTCTTTCCACAAAATGTCTATGATGGCACGAAATGTATTAGGATCTCTATTTTTTTACTAATTATTATTATTGTTTTGGTTACATGTGGTATATTTTGAAAATTATGATGCATGGAAATATACGCTATGACCCGATCAACTTATAATGATTTCTTCATAATTCCTAGATAAGAATGCACTCCATCCCTGGTATTTTAGTCTATTAATTTCAAAACCCATGTTATCCAATGTTAAACAACTTGTTAATCTTCTAATCTAAAACTTTCTTGTCAATCAGGTTGTTTCAGTTTTCACTTTTCACCAACTAAGAAACTGAGTACACACTTGCTGAGCTCTTTATCATGTACATATAATTAACTTTTTATGACACATTATCTCGAGCACATCTGGTTTAAAGACTTAAATAATTTCTAGGTATGTGCTGATGAGCTGATAATTTACATGGAACCAATTTCAGTCTTGAACATTGAGGTAAGGTTGATGACTTATACCCTTTTATCATTTTTTCACTCCCTTTAATGTCTCGATGGTTTGATTATATTTATACCCTTTTATCATTTTTTCACTCCCTGCCCGGAGGTTGAGGCCTCATCTGTAACCCAAAAATAGAAGAAAACTGCTAGATATGTTATATATTGACTCCCATATATTTAGTTGGCTAAAGCACCATTTTGGTCCCCAAACTTTACACCAACAGTCAATTTTGTCCCCAATGTTTCACATTTTTGTCAATTTCATTCTTTGACTAACTTCTTTCAATAAATTAACAACAGACTTCATCTTGTTTTTCAATCTGAGTTAGGATTTGAGTTTCTTTTTCTATTAATTTTACATTATATTTTATTAGTCACGTAGATTGTGTCGTTAATATTTGACTAAAGTAAGAGCAAAGGATAAAAATTAATTAAAATATGAAACATTGGGGACGAAATTGACCGCAAAAGAAAATTGGAAATGAAATTGATAATTAGTGTAAAGTTTGAGAACCAAAAGAATGTTTTTGCCTGTTTAGTTTTGGTGTTTTGTCAAGTTGGGCTGAAGAGAACATAGTGCTGGGCAACTAGTTGTCAGTGTTTCTTTTCAATATGTCACAGCCTATATGAGTAAGAACTGCCTAGATAGTTGAGGATTATTATTATTTTTTCTTTGGGCCCAAAGTTAAGGAAGCTAAAATATAGGATATAGAAGGAAAGATATATAGGATAATATTAGTATTTCCTGGAATTCAGTGATGCTTGCTGAGGCAGCAGTATGTACAGTTTTTGTTGAGATGAGAGCGTCATATCACTTGCAATTATTCACAATGTTCTCCGTGCATTTCTTGTTTTGTTCGAAGATGATGGTAATGTTTAGAATCTTCTCCGTGCATTTCTTGTCTTCTGAGAAGATGACCATAAGAAGTATCCGACCATTGAGATTTGTAGTTTGCAGTGAAGGCAAACTACAAAGATAGAACAGGACAACAAATCGTGAAAGAACATGGTACCAAAGTGAAATCGGTCCATAGAACATGGTACCAAAGTGTTAATGGTGCAAATAACAGGGTACCAAAATGTCACTTTTGAAAAAACAACGTACCAAAATGTTAACGGTGCAAAGAACAAGGTACCAAAGTGAAATTAATCCATAGAACAGGATATCAAAGTGTAATTTACCCTAGTTTCTTTATAGTTTCTATGCTTAACCTTAATTTAGGTTACACTGGTTTGTTTACTTTAAGTGTCAGACAGAATAGGTTACATCATGGATTCATAGTGGAAGGAATATTTTTTTAATTATTATTATTATTATTATTATTATTATTATTATTATTATTATTATTTATCTTTCCACCCAAGTTTGATTGATTTTCTAGTTATTATATGTGTTGGCGTGGGTCAGTACTCAGAAGTACAAACGTAGTTCTTGTGCCATCCATCATTTTCTATAATTCTTAGAAAGGAAGAGGAGGCTGTTTTAGCCAACTAGTTGAGGAATTGATCTAACTTAATTGAGTTTGAGACTTAAGAAAGCATTTGTGTTTAATACTTGGTGGAAAAGTTTTGCTACTTTTCTAGTTTTATTCAATTTAAATATGAAATTAGTTTTTGACTAAACCGGGTTCATACTAAATATATATATATATATACTAGAGGCTTTGCGTGTCCTAACGGGCACGCAAATATGTATGTAAAATAAATGAGGGACTAAATCGTTAACACAGTAAAAAAGAAGGGATCAAATAATAATTTTCCTCTTATTATTAATTTTGTACTATAGTTTTAAAATGTGGACGACCAGAAAGGGGTGGAGCCATATAATATAAGATATATACATATAAGTTATCTTATGGTTTATATTAATGATTTGATATCTACTTCAAAATTTGAATAAATTATTAAGTGGGTGATGTTGTAACTAAAAATATATATGCGAACTCAGTCTCTGAATAATTGAAATGTACAGTTTAATCCCTAAAAGATCAAAATGGTATACTAATTAGTCTTTTTTATGGACTAAATAGTATACTGTTTTAATCTTTCAGGGACTAAAAAGTATATTATTTTGATAATTTAGAAACTAAATGTGTATTTTAATCTTTCAGGGACCAAGTTGTTAACTCGATGATCTTTCAAGGACCAAATTATTAGTTACTCAAATATACCTACACATATAAGGTATGTTATGGTTTCTATTAATGATTCGATATCTACTTCAAAATTTGCATAAATTATTAAGTGGGTGATGTTGTAACTAAGTTCAGGACACAATTTGAGTATTGGACTAGCCTCTTTTACCCAAAGTATGGGCTTCATTGGAGATTGGAGAGCATGATGATGATGTTGATGATCTTCTTCACCAGAAAAAAAGAGAGAATGGTGATTATCTGTCTTCTAAAAGATATTATAACATTGTGAATTGTGATGTGTCTAGTTTTTGAAGCCATAGAAACATGAGAATGAATGAAGGAGTATTTATCATTTTACAGTGTATGTGTGTGTGTGTGACCACACTGTGATTTTGTGAGGCAATTATTATTCATTGGGTGAAATTGGAATGAAGCAGACAGAGGTTTGGGATTGGCAAAAATTCAGTGTTCCAAAAGAAGCATTGATTTGCAGTTTGATTGAATAATTGTGGGGCCAATTTTCAGGCATCATAAATGACTCTTCTCTCTGTCTTCCTCATTCTCCATACCTCATTGCCCCACCATCATTCTT
>QANZ01053905.1:895-12368 GCA_003254925.1 Chamaecrista fasciculata | reverse complement strand
TCTGAAAGTTATACCATTGTGTAGAGCACGAAAAAATAAAAATTTTGATATAAAACTTATACAAAACGGAGTTCGGATGAATAAGTTATGGATCTGCAAAGTTTAATCTAAAGACATAAAAGGAGACCCCATTTAGATTGACTACCGAAAATCATCCACGTGGCCTGTGCATTTAAATGTATTTATTGCCTGTTGTCCAATTGAACCATGCCACCTGTCTATTTTCATTTAATTATGCTTTGTCACCAATGCTGAAGAATGGGTTTTTTTATTTTTATAATACAAAAAAAAAGGAGATTTCATGTACCCGTTTTTTCTTATTTTTTTTAAAATTATTTTAAAAAATAATTTTTTTTAATTACAATAATATAGAAAAATAAAGTTAGACCCAAAATATTATATTTACTCCCTACATAGCATACACATTTTGATCTAAGTTTAGCCAATTAAATGGTACCACCAATTTTTTAAAAAAAAAATTAAAATTTCTCTCCAAATGGTTAAAAAAAATATTGATAAAAAGTAAGTTTAGTGATAAAAATTTTGTTCAATTTAGTCCCTCCTCAAGCTCTCTAATCTAATACATATTACACAAGATTAAATTCATTTCATCCAAACTCCGTTTTGTACAAATTTTATATCAAAATTTTTATTTTTTCGTGCTCTACACAATGGTATAACTTTCGGAGTCTGAAAACACACTTTTTTAATCCTAAAGTTATACTATTATGTAGAGCACGATAATTTTCGAATTCAAAAAGTGTGTTTTCAAATTCTGAAAGTTATACCATTGTGTAGAGCACGAAAAAATAAAAATTTTGATATAAAACTTATACAAAACGGAGTTCGGATGAATAAGTTATGGATCTGCAAAGTTTAAAAACCGGGACAGTCAGAAATGGCTTAGATAAAAAAACCTGAAGAATGGTTTGGGACGTTTAATGTGTGACTTAGACGTTTAATAGGAAAATAACGTATATATTGTTTTATGTCTTCTTTTTTTGTTGAAGTAAGAAATTTAAAAACTGTAACACACTTTTTTAATCCTAAAGTTATACCATTATGTAGAGCACGATAATTTTCGAATTCAAAAAGTGTGTTTTCAAATTCTGAAAGTTATACCATTGTGTAGAGCACGAAAAAATAAAAAGTTTGATATAAAATTTATACAAAACGGAGTTCGGATGAATAAGTTATGGATCTGCAAAGTTTAAAAACCGGGACAGTCAGAAATGGCTTAGATAAAAAAACCTGAAGAATGATTTGGGACGTTTAATGTGTGACTTGGACGTTTAATAGGAAAATAACGTATATATTGTTTTATGTCTTCTTTTTTTTTTGTTGAAGTAAGAAATTTAAAAACTGTTTTTTATCCATATTTTTGGTAAAATAAATGAATTTGACTATAGTTTGAATTATGCTAATTAATCCGTCATTCTAATTAATTTGGCATTTAATCAGATAGGGAGAATATCATATTGATTTTGTCTGATTGCTTCATTTCTGCATTAATTTAGAATGTAATTTAATGGATTGCTTAGTAATTCACATACAATTGAAGACCTGATTGATGTCATGCGGTCTATTTTAGGGATTGAATTAAATTGTAGGTGACAAATTATACCTGATTTATATGTGATTGAAGATGTAACGTGATCTGTTTTTCAAACATCTTAATGTTAAAATTTCTATATAACGACATCACTTTTTTTTGTTTACACACCCACAACCAAACATAATCACGTATTCCATTTGAGTGTTTTTTTGTCGAGTAGAACGTTATGTCTCGAAGATTCTTCCAGGTTGCATCCATTGGCTCGAGAGATACAAACGTCACAATAAAAGTGCGTGTTGTGCGACTCTGGTGGATGCCACCTTTCAGTAGTGACAGTTCAGCTGATGCACAGGAGGGTATATTAGAGATGGTTCTTTGCGATAAGGATGTATGTATTTTGTATATTTGTGTTGTGTAATATGATGTTGAGATGTCATTTATTTATAATTGAGACGTTTTCTTTTTCTAAACATCTCCTGTTTGTTGTGACATATTTTGTCTTGGTTGTACTATAATTATGATTTTCCTGTAACTGTATGCATCATCCCATACTGAAATAATTTTCCCATTTCCAGAATGGTTGTATTCAGGCTACTGTCAAGGGTAAAGAGATGAAAAAGTTCAAACCTCAAATGAACGAAGGTTACGTATACATCATTTCTACATTTGGGGTAAGCAAGAATTCGTACAACTTTCGTGCAACACAGCATGAATTTCGTTTGATATTCCAAGGAACTACCCGTGTTGCTAAAGTTGGTGACGATCCTGCTATATGTCGATATGGACTAGACATTGCGTCGTTTGCCTACATAAACGATAGACAGACCAATCTGAACTACTTGATCGGTAATAGTCATTCAATTGTTATATATGAACTGATATTACCAATTATCCTTAATTTTTTATTATTCTTATACTAATGAATTCTACTGTTGTATTTTTGTTAGATGTGATGGGCAAGATGTGTTCTATATCTGATGTCACTGAGACTGTCGAATCTGGGATAAAGAAGAAGCGTGTCTCGATTGAAATACAAGACAGGGAGTATGATTTTTGGATTTTTTATTCATTACTTTTTATTTGATATGTCAGATTATATATTTGTTAATTACTAAATGCTGATCGTCGTGATCTTTCATATTTTAAATGGTATTTTGTAGCAAAAACACCATATCTGTAACATTATGGGGTCAGTATTGCGAAGAAGTTCTAGCTTTCATGGAAAATAATAAGGATGTGCCGATCATAATAGCTATTCAATGGGTACGAATCAAGGAATGGAATGGTGCACGCCAAGTCACAAATTCTATGTATGCAACCCGTTTAATTATGAATGCTGATATTCACATTTTCAAACATTTCCGTGCTGAACTGAGTCCCGATGAGCTGTTGTCCCCTACCACTACAAATTTAGCTGGCGCACAGTTCAAGGATACTTGCTTTGCAATGGGACTTTTAGATGATGATAAAGAATATATTGAAGCTATCAAGGAAGCAAGTTCATGGTCTTCAGCTGTCTATGTTCGACATTTCTTTGCCACATTGGTTGTTAATGGAAGCAATAGTCGTCCTGCTTATGTATGGGACGAAACTTGGAAGTATCTCACTGATGACATATTACTAAAGCAACGTCGTCAATCTGGAGATCCAGGTACAATCATATTAGTTTGTGTACGCATTTATGTGTTTACCTTTACATTTGTGTATATGTCTACCTCGGCCTTCTCTTGCTTCACTTCCTAATGGTCACATCATCATTATTTTCTCCTTTTTATTATAAAACTGAGTGACCATTTAGTTTACATTCATTTATTCAGATGCATTCAGCATCTCACTTAAATTTTTTCAATCATTATTAGACTTACAACTGGACGATGACAAAACAAAAGACATTGCATTAGCTGAGATCGAAAATGTTTTGAGGGAGAACGGCCATTCTTTGAAAGAATACCCTCCAATGCCCCTCCCAAGCTCCAACCATGTCGGTGACACCTCAAACATCCTCCTTATGGAGGAGCTAAACTACAACAAGGTTGAGTTGAAGCATAAACTTACACAATATATATCATCCTTGACTGATGAGCAGCTGTCTATTTTTAAAACTGTCATGGATGCATGTTATAATGGAAAGGGGGGTATGTTCTTTGTAAATGGTTTTGGTGGTTCAGGCAAAACATTTTTATGGAACACGTTGACTACAGCCATAAGATCCAAAGGAGATATTGTCTTAGCAGGTAATATTAAAAGTATGTTAAATCATATAATTGGTAAAATACATGTATTTCTTATTGGTTCCATTATTGGTGATATGCTTTGTTGACATATGTGTAGTGGCATCAAGCGGGATTGCATCTCAACTTATACCTGGAGGTCGTACTGCTCATTCCCGTTTTGGCATCCCAATAGAGTGTTTCGAGGATAGTACTTGCAACATATCTCAAGGGAGTGAACTTGCTGCACTCATCATCAAAACAACCCTCATTATTTGGGATGAAGCTCCCATGACACATCGCTATTGTTTTGAGGCACTTGATAGAACGTTGAAGGACATCATGAAAGCCGTTGATCCTTCAAATGGTAACAAGCCCTTCGGCGGCAAGGTCGTTGTTCTCGGAGGTGATTTTAGACAGATATTGCCAGTGATTCCTGGGGGTTCTAGGCAAGACATTGTCCTTTCAACAATCAGCTCATCAGACTTGTGGGATTACTGCACAGTTTTAAACCTCACAAAAAATATGAGGCTGCAGTCCGGTACATCAGAAGATGAAATCAATGAAACATCTGCATTCTCGAAATGGCTGTTGTCTGTGGGAGATGGTTTGGTTGGCACGAACATTACAGATGATCAGTTTGAATTAAACATCCCAAATGACATGTTGACTCCTATATCTGCTGATCCCATTGCATCAATTGTTCACGAAATTTATGGTAGCATGATTGTCGAGATTGGAAATGTACAATACTTAAGGGACAGAGCTATACTTGCTCCTACATTGGAGGATGTGCAAGCTGTTAATGATTTCCTAATAGATCAGCTCCCTGGTGAGGAAAAGACCTATCTAAGTTCCGATAGTATTTGTAAGGATGAGGACAATTCTTCCATGTTGTTTGAACTTTATACAATTAAAGTCCTGAATTCAATCAAAGGTTCTGGACTTCCCAATCATGTGATTAGGCTTAAGGTGGGAGCTCTTGTGATGCTTCTCAGGAATATTGACAAGTCTTTGGGTCTTTGCAATGGTACACGGATGATTGTCTCCAGATTAGATGAACATGTGATTGAAGCTATCCCGCTGTCCGGTAAGTCTGAGGGAAGGAAAATTTTGATCGCTAGAATGCTAATAACACCTTCCAATTCCAATTTTCCTCTGAGGTTTCAACGTCGTCAGTACCCATTGACTTTGTCATTTGCTATGACAATTAACAAGAGCCAAGGACAATCATTGTCCAAGGTTGGATTATACTTGCCACGTCCTGTGTTCACACACGGTCAATTGTACGTGGCTCTATCAAGGGTTCGTTCTAGAAAGGGCATAAAGATTCTTATCGGAAGCAACTCTCAAGAAGCTCCATCCACCGAAACTGTTAATGTTGTTTATAGGGAGATTTTCCAGAACATTTAGTTCAACATCATGTAGTTCTCCTTTTTTTGTTTTGTTAATGCAAAAATGTCTGTAATGTTGCATCCTTCAAACATTCCATTTTATTTTTATTTGTTATTTCACATAATTGACTGTGACGATTTTTTTTCCTTAGTATACTCTGAGTGAATCATTTTTTTTATAATTTGCAATTTTTACCTCAATTGTTTTTAGATTTGCACTATTTTTGTCCTAATGGGGTAGACTGTAGGGGTTAGCTTTTATATACTTTTTTAAAGTTAGCCTGTTTTGAATTCTACCTGGGGTATACTGTAGGGTTTGAATCTTGATAATAATTCCCGTGCAACGCACGGGTCAAAGACTAGTCTTATTTAAAATACTCTATAATCTTATCTTATTATACAAATTTCTCTACTCATGCAAATTCCATATATCTCTTTACCTATTATTAACTGATGTAAAAATAGACAATGTAATTTTTATATAAAAACAAAAACTAATCAATTTCAATTCTCAACATGAACAATCTTTTCAAAATATCTATGCTATGACTTGATCAATTAATAATTTAAAATGTAAAATTTAAATAAATAAATAAGAAATAATATACAAGATAATAAACAAAGACTTCACTTTTTACATAATATATGTGATATATATATATATATATTTCCTGAAGTTATGCTTTAAAAATATAAAGTATATTTATACAATTCATTCTTTAAAAAAATTTATATCTTTTAAAGTAGCTTTTCAAATAGTTTACGGTATAGAAGTAGTCAATAAATTTTTTAAAATATTAAAACATAATGCGTCCAATGCAAACATCGAAGTTTGTTTAATTATGAATGATGAATTACAAACAAAAAGTATCTTCTCATGTAGATCATTTTTTGTTTTTTGAAATTTAGATTTATTATTTTATAAACTGAAATATTTCTATTATACATTATTTTAATAGTTTGACTTATTCAAATGATCTCTTTTAAATTATTATTGATAATTATTTATACTAGAAAAATTATAATATATTAAATAAGAAAAATTAATTTATGCTTTTATATAATTTAAAAAAAAAGATTATTCGGACAATTTTATTTTCATATTTAGTAAAGATGTATAGTTTTATTTTATGAGATTATTTTACATTATTATTTTTAATATTTAAAATTTAGTAAAATTAATTATTTTCAATTTTTATTTAATTATATATTTTTAATAATTTAAAACTCATTTCCTTCCCACTTTTTTTCCATGTTGCTCTTTGATAAGAAGACTTACTATTTGATCCTTAAATTTACATTGAGTCAACAAGTCAATCTCTAAATAACCGAACTACATAATTTGGTTCCTAAGATATTTCAATTGTCAACTATTTGATCTTTAATGGCGATTTTGTCTGTAAATTTGAACTGATTTTATACTTTTGATCTCTGAATTTGTACTAAATTAATATTTTTTTTGTCCTTGAATTTATACTAAATATTTATCTTTTGTTCCTTGAATTTGATATAGCTAGGGACCAAATCGTTGATCATTATAATAACTCAGGGACTGAGTCAAATATTTTGATTATTCGGCGACTAATTTTTTGACTTAATATAAATGTAGGGACTGTATAATAAGTTTTCTCAATAATTATTGTAAAAGAATCATCATTAATCTAAACTAATGTTGAGTATAGAATGCTGATTTTATACCTTTTATACTTTAAAATTTTTAAATACTACTTACATGCTCTAAAATTTGAGACGTTTATATATTATGTTACATGTAAATATTATTGGTGGACTCATAGTCTCATATAAACTTAAAAATTACATGAAGTATTAAATAATTTAAAAGAGATTGTAATTTCATTAGGAACTCTCCTTATATGTTTTTCTTCTAATTTTATCCCAATAAAAGTGCATGCAAATATCATTTAAACTGTAAAAGTATAAAAAGGTACATATGTGCCAGAGTGATGGGTGCGATGCTTACAAATTACCATGCTCAAAATCAAATTATGTATTATTTTCAACTCTATAATCATATATGCGCCAATATAATGAACCACAATTAAAATCATTGGTACAATATTATTAAAAGTATATAATTATCAAACAAATATAGAAATAATGAAAGAGAAAGAGTGAATCAGTGAGAGGTGTTGGAAGAATTATTTAGAATTTAAAATTAAAATTCGTTATTTAAGTAAGTATCATTATTGTACATGATTTAGTTGAGACAGTTACATCCCGCGCATCGCGCGGGTCTCATACTAGTATTAATTAAAAGTAAGAAGGCAAAGTAGTTGAGAAATTAGTGAAATATTCAATTGAGAACGGTATAAAAGAAAATAACCAAAAACAAAGATTGAAGAGAAAACAATTACGATTGTCTTGCATGCTCAATTTTAACATCTTTGATAACCACTCTCCCGACGTCTGTGAAGCCATTGAGGCTGTCGTTACCGACATCACCAATTGCCACCTAGAGAAAATCAATCCTATCATATACATAAACACCATATATATGATAACATATTTTGAAGTCTGTACAGATTCTTAAAATAAAATAACCACATTTATCATAACGAATTATTTAAATCTTGAACAAATCTATTAAATAATAAACTTAATATTATTTTATATGGAAATATAAGGTGATGTGAACGAAAGAAAGGAGATGATTTTAAAGAAGATTCAAACCTTTTGATTGATCTAATTTTTTCATCTGCAAATACAAACCAAAAGTATAATTAGAAAGAGAGTGAGGTGGTATTGAAAAATCATTTTATAGTTGAACTATAAGGGTGTTGTGAGATGATATCATATCTCATTAATCCATAAAAAAGTATTATGATATGAAACATGAATGTTATACTCTCTAACATAAATGTACTGACAAAAGAAGAAGAAGAAGAAGAAGAAGAAAAACTTGTCTCACCATTTTCCAAGAGTATCATTGAAGAGATTCATTTGCCTCCATTATTCTTCTTCGTCATGACAGATACATAAAAAAATTAAGATAATATTAGTAATAAAAAAGAACGAACAAATATAAGAAACTTAGAAAGAAATAATACCTTTAATATGAATTCTATAGTTTGATATTTTTAACTCTTCAACGTAGCGAGAGCCATATGTGGGAGGAGGAAGGATGAAAATTCTAGACTTGAGTCGGGCTATTGAATTGAGAATAGAGGGTTGAAGAAATAGAGGTTAGTTAAAAAAGAAAGCATAACCATTGAGCAATAAATATTATGCATAAATCTTGGAGAGTGATTTCTGCTAAAATTGATAGGTAAATTATGTATTGAATTCACATAAAATAATTAGAATTGACAATATTGTGCATTAACTATTTGGCCATGTGGCAGAGTTGTGATAAGCACCAACCTTGTACACATAAAATATGCTTCATGAGAGCCTTGATACTACAACTCATTAATTATATGTACACGTGGCGAAGTTGTGAAGAACACCAGCCTTGTACATTTGGCAGCCAAGGCTTCATGAGGTGTGCTTTTATATATTATAATAGATAGATTATGAAAGAGAAAAAAAAAATTATTTAGTCTCATATCTTTTGTTCAGTTTTCAATTTGGTCTCATATTTTTTTTTGCATTTTTTGTTTCATATATTTTTTTGTTGCACTTTTGGTCTTGTATTTTTGGGTCAGGTTTCAATTTGATCCCATATATATTTTTTTGTCGCAGATTTGGTTCCATATCTTTGGGACAATTGTAAAATTGATTTATATCTTTGGATTAGATGCAAAAGTGATCTCATATCTTTTCAAGAGAATCAACTAACGGTTGATCTTTTTACAAAAATATGAGACGAGTTCTGCCACTTAACCAAAAGATGTGAGAACAAAAAATGTTATGGGCTAAATTGGGACTTTTTGCAGAGATATGAGACCAAAAGTGCAACAAAAAAATATAGAACCAAATTGAGAATTGAGCAAAAGATATAACATCAAATTTATACTCTAACCAAAATAAAAGATGAATGACGATAATAAAATTAGAAAAATTGAATTTTCACCATTTATAAACAGATAGTTTACATACTTTAACAAATCATCTATACTTCAGAAGATCCACTCGAGAAACAAGCCAACATCTACAATCGTGAAATCATGAATGAATTGAGTTTTAAAACTGCTATGAAAACTGTTGTGTTAGTGGGTTTTAAAAAAACTTCTTGCTACACATGACACTAAGATTTTAAATATTGAAATATATTAAATTTTAATTTCATATATAATTTGAGAGGTGGACAGGCATATTTATTAGTATATACATACATATATACTTCTATTGCTCTTATTTTCTTTTGTATTAAACCCACCTTACGAGCCTTCTTACCAGGAAAATTCTGTTAAAAATATTATACTAAGAAGCATAGTGAAAATCAACACCCAAATCTGAACTTACTTTTGCCTTTATACACATAGATACATATCACCACATCAAAGACCAATACAGAGTAACACAGAGTTCTTGTTTCTAGTGTTAGTCATTATTTGTATTATTTATTTTACATCCACCTAATAATAATCCCAGGTTCACTTATTTATCTTTCCCCTACTCTTTTATTTAAATAGGTCACTTATATTAATTGAATTTGTATGACTAACCACATAAATAGAACTCTTTGTTATTTAGTTAACTTAATTATTAAGCTCACTAACATTTGTCAAACCAAATTATACTTTATGAAGGGTCAGAATTTCCTACTAATCACTCCTTAATCTCTACTTAACTTTACTTATTTAATTATATTTTTTTATGAGCTCTACTTAACTTTATTATTCCTTCTTCTCACACTCCAAAATTCAAAACAGAACATGACAACGTCTCCTATGGCCTCCTTTGATTTTCTTTAACATGCTCCATACATCAAAGATTCAAGTAAACTAACAATTTGGTTCCTGAAAAATCACCAAACTGACAACTCGATCCCTCAAAGATTAAAATACATATTTAGTCTCTCAAAGATCAAAACGGCATATTATGTGGTCCCTGAAAGTTTAAAACAATATATCATTTAGTCCATAAAAAGGACTAATATGTATACTGTTTTGATCTTTCAGGAACTAAATTGTACATTTAAATCTTTCGGGACGGAGTTGTCAACTCGGTGACATTTCAAGGACCGAATTGCTAAGCTACTCTTAAGATTCAATATTCAGCATATACATTAACAATCCTACCAGCCAGTGTTTACATACATAATTCACACGTAACAGTGAAACCAAACAGAGCATAGTCTTTATTTACCTAACCCTACGTTTATGTTCTTTAGGAACAAGCAATCAAAGCATCAAAAAAGCTGTTTTAAGAAGTTTTTAAGTTTTATCGCAGAAACAAAAAAAAAACTTACTTTTATTATAGAAACACACTTTTGATGGGGAAAGAGAAAGTCCAGTTAGGCACTAATGAGACAGGAAGCTCCAACTTCAATATAATACAATATTGGCACACCATGCATCGTTAGAAGGCAACCAAATATGACTTGTTCTTCTTACATTGTTGTGCAGAGAGACATTAGATCTCAATGACTTTCAAGACAAGACATGGAAGCAACACTTAACTCAATAAGGAGGGCTTAGTAGCGATACTTAGTGGAGTAATCTTTGGGCGCAATCACCAAACCACGTCCCTTCCTCGCTCCTCTGTAGACGGTCTCAATGATGTCAATGAACTCTTGCTTGTCCTTAAGAGCCCAGTTAATTTTGTTGTTGTTTCCCGTGCCAAGATCAATCATAATGTGCTTGTTCCTAAAGAAGAACATAACCGTTGACGGGTCGTACAGCTCGTACATGGTGTTGAAATCAGGCACCTCCGTGATGTCCACAAGGTAAATCACAGCAAAATTCTTTATTGTCTCAGCAACTGACGCCAGCACCTCATCCATCTAAAGCTTGCAAGAAAAATGTTACAAAACCATATTACATTCCAGATGTAATATCCATGAAAATCAATGTAAAATCCATAGCTCAGTCAAATAATCTGCTTACACACATCCAACCACATTTAGAGCTCTAATTGAAAGTTGAAATATGAACTTGACTAGAACCCTATCTACTGAAGTAAATGAAGAGTTCCGAAGTGAATGGTTCAGGTCAAAGAGTTAACCTCCATGAATCAGAAACCAGTGCAGTTACAACTTACAAGTAGGATAAAAACCATGAGGATAGGATAATTCACAATGTTTTGACACATGGTCAATCAGTTAGTCTCGGTCGTGTAGTTGGTGAGTCAACTAACTGATCTCAGAATGCTGCTTTGTGAAAGAGAGGGATAATTGCAGCTAATGTGTT
>QANZ01053874.1:0-77832 GCA_003254925.1 Chamaecrista fasciculata | reverse complement strand
ATATATTATATATATTACATTTTATATTTACTATCCATATATATATATATATGCCAGTGCATTGTATAGTAGAGAAAATCGTATATGATATGTTAATATAAAAAAAACTTCATTTGATTGTGTGATTCAGTATGAAAGATATTGAAGTAAAGTAGACTATCATTTTTTTGGAAGAGAAATTGCTGCAGAAATTGATAAAGAGGAAGAGATAATTAATGTGAAGATTTGATAAGAAGATATTATATGTATTTGAAAGTATAACGAGGTTAAAATAAGAAATAAAAGTTGTTAAAATTTCAAACCATTCCAATCCTCCCGATTTGGGGGCTTCGAAAAGTGAGCATTTGAGAGGTTTAGAATGGTTGGCAAACCATCTTAACTCATCCCACCTCACTCACTACTTAAACTCCCGATCAATGGTTTGTAACCCTAAACCATCCCACAGCACCCCACACCACTCCCAAATTATCCTCCCAATCAAGCCCTAAGATTCGTCCATGTTTTGGATAAATTTTTTTATATTTTTGTTATAAAACTCTTCTAATAAAAAAGTTGATTTATATTCTCTGTTTTGTAATTGATCATCTAAAAAGAACTTGTTTAATATCTTTTATCATGATTAATTATGTGCAAAACTTTTAACATATGTCATATATTTATTAAAAAACTTTATAACAAACGCATAAAAAGTCTTACCTTTTTCTTTTTTTTTGGCAATCATAAAAAGTCTTACCTAAATTTCAAAAGATTTGAATCCCGTCCTTTTTGATATTTTGGAAAAGGCCCAGGCCCATCTATTTCAATCTCAGGATTGGGCCATGGTGTCGGGCCTTTTGACAAAAACAAAATTCTTTTACACCAACTTGTTCTGTGCAAACTTTGCATGGGAATATTTGGTGTTTCACCATCGATATTCAGATGAATAATTCTCATAATGCCTTTTGATTTTTTTTTTTCGGCCAAACTTGTGCATTTGATTGAACTCATAGGTTGTTGCAGAATTTTTTGAGCTTGTATGTGATCAAATCACATTCAAGAATCAAGCCTTACCATATGGCACCACCAGCAAATTCTTGGAATAGCTGAGCCCCAAAACAAATTGAAAAGAAGTTCTGGATTAATTTGCTGTTCCTAATTCTGATGACGACGATATCTGTAGATATATGTATGTATACGCTTCCGTATTCACATTTTGATTTTGTACAGGAAGACTTCCTGCAAATGTTACATTTACTGGCAACATTCTCATCAATGGGAAGAACAGAAACTTGTATAGAACACAGATGGTAAGTATGATTGACATATATACATGACAGTGGGAGAAAAAGAAATAATAGTTCAAGAGATTGATTCTTAACATTCACTTACTGATGTTTCTTTCTTTAATTTCTTGAAATTTCAGTCTTATGTGGCTCAGGAAGAGCATTTCCTCGGAACTTTGACAGTGAGAGAAACCCTAGCATACTCTGCGAAGATGAGACTTATTTCGAAAATGAGCGAACAAGAGATAATCAAGGTGGTCGAAGACACAATAGTGGAAATGGGCCTTGAAGATTGCGCCGATAATCAGATTGGGAATTGGCATTTGCGAGGAATTAGTAACGGTGAAAAAAAGCGATTAAGCATTGGCCTTGAGATTTTGGCACGACCTGATTTCTTATTTCTCGATGAGCCAACCAGTGGACTCGATAGTGCCTCGGCTTTCTACGTAATCCAAGCCCTAAGCAACATCGCTTGCGGTGGAAAGATAGTTATCTGCTCAATTCACCAACCAAGTAGTGAAGTTTTTCATCTCTTTGATGATTTGCTCTTGCTTTCAGGCGGAGAAACTGTGTATTTCGGCGAAGCAAAGATGGCTTTAGAGGTAAGCAATTTGAACATCATATATATAGTAATTCAAAGATATACGTACCTGAATATTTAGTTTACAGCTGAAAATCGCATAGAATCAATACATTGTTTAGTTATTCTATTCCTACAAGTTAGTCCTTAACAAATCGAGTTAAATGACTAAATTGTATTGTTTGCTTTATTTTTATGTAATAAAGTGTAATAATTAAACTTTTAGAATTGAGTTGTTAAATTATATATCTTTTCAAAGTCAAAGTGTATGTGCACTACTATATGTATATATATAGATTTCAGAGAGATTAGTTAAATTTCTGAGCATTGAATCTTTCGAACAGTTTTTTGCTAATGCAGGGTTCCCCTGTCCCACCAGAAGAAACCCTTCTGATCATTTTCTCCTGTGTATTAATTTGGACTTCGAATTGATGGTAAGTAAGGGATTAGTGAATTTTTCTTTTCAGAAACGATTAACCATGCTTAATCATTTTCGCCTAATGTTTGTTGAACTTTGTCATTGACAGTCAAAAAAGTCAAATTCTGCTATGGGCATGACAACTGGAGAGATTAGAGCGACCCTCATTCAAAGTTACGGAAGTTCAGAGCTAAGTATCAGTGCAAGAAGGAGGATTCAACAACTGAAATCTAACGTATGAATTTTCTAGCCAGTATTTATTCTTTATTATGCATAAAAACAGAAATATCTCACTATCCTTATAGATATCTACTTCTCATATTGCTGCCTCACGGTTTATCCATTTCAGAAAACCAAAAACACTCGAGACTCTTTTCCAATTTAGTTATTTCCATGTATTCCCCACAAGCGTCATGCAAGAGAAAACACTGTTTTTGCCGCATTTTGGGGTCATTTTCCAATCTGATAGAGTTGAGAACTATCATACTTGCAGGAAGAACAATTAATTGAGTCCAAGAGAAGAAGTAGCACTAGCAGCTGGTGGAAGCAACTCTTCACATTGACCCAGCGATCTTTCCTAAACATGACTAGGGACATGGGCTACTACTGGCTGAGGATGTTATTTTACATACTGGTGTCAATCAGTATCGGATCCCAGTTTTATCATATTGGTACTGGGCACAACTCAATATTGGCTAGAACCAAGTGTATATCATTCATCTATGGCTTCATGATTTGTTTGTCATGTGGAGGATTACCATTTTTCATTGAAGATTTGAAGGTAAGGAATTAGCCCTTCTCTTCTATTGGAGCTACTGATAAAGGTCATTCCACATTCTGTTTTCTATCTAATTTCAACAAACATTAGGTGTTCTATGGTGAAAGGTCCAAGGGGCATTATGGAGATGGTGTATTTGTACTGTCAAATATCCTATCATCGTTCCCTTTCCTTGTTCTTACAGCGCTCTTCTCGGGAACAATCATATACTACATGGTGCAGTTTCATCCGGGTTTATCTAATTTTGCATTTTTCTGCATCAACTTGTTCTGCTGCTTATCGGTTGTCGAGGGCTGCGTCATGGTCGTGGCCTCATTGGTTCCCAATGTCCTTATGGGCATAGGAATAGGAACTGGTGTAGTTGTAAGCAAATCATTCTACTTGATAAAAATAGATTTTAGGTAGATTCAATCTACAAAAGATAGGTAATTAAACTAATGACCAACCATCACCAGTATGTAAGCATGTTAAATGTGAGCCTTTCAAGAAATATATCTAAAATGCTTACATATTCAATCACTATAAATTTAATATACCTATCTTTTGTAGACTGCATCTACTTTAAGGATTCCTTCCACCCCCCAACCCTCAAAAAAAGCATTTTTCTGAGAACTTGATCAAATTGATTGATGGTGGCTGCAGATCTTTATGATGATGGCTTCCCCGATCTTCAGGCCAAAACCTGACGTTCCCAAGTTCTTTTGGCGCTACCCTATGTACTACCTCAGTTTTGCTGCTTGGGCAGCACAGGTACAAAGTTTAAACCAATGAGAATTTCATTATCTGATCTATCAACAGTCATAACGTTAGGGCTACTTACTTACATCACAACTGTATATGAACTGCTCACCTGGCTCCATCAGCATGACAGGAAAAAATTAAGTAGATTCCCTTCATAATATATATTACTTACTTTATCAATATAGCGGCACAACACTCTGTAGCTTCTCTTCCAAATACTAGTGAAAATGAAAAAGATGCACTGAAAACAAATAGATGAAATGCCTTCACTTAATTCCTAGTCATGCTGGGTCATGTGACGCATTGCAATATTGTTTTCAATTGCAGGGACAGTACAAGAATGATATGGTGGGGCTTGAATTTGATCCTCTGATACTTGGTGACTCCAGAGTTAAGGGAGAACAAATCATAAAGTCAGTATTTGGGGTTTCACTAGAGCATGACAAGTGGTGGGACTTAACAGCACTCATCATCTTATTGTTACTTCACCGAACTCTTCTTTTCTTAGTACTTAGGTGTAACAGTAGATCCAAATCACACTTGCTCTGGTTTCATGCCAAGCGAATTTTACATCACTTTGCTGCGAGATTTTCATCAAGGTCAAAGAGAAAACATGTTCCTCCTCCATTATCCTCTCAAGAGGGTTTCATGTCTCCCAATTTAGCCATATGATGCTTCTTTGTGTCATAATAATGTGGGTTCAAATGGTTATATTATAGTCTGTAAGTCCTTAATTCAATAGTAGGGTGGATATGTATGGGTTCCTCCCTTGTTAAGAAAGGGGGAGAAGTGTAAAAATATGTTATTGTACTCCACAGATTTGACGGAAAAAAAATCAAGATTTAAGATCCTGTTATGCACATACATGAAGATGTTGTATATGGTAAGTTGGTAACTGAAGGATTAAGACTTTAATTTGCATTTTCCCTAGTAATTTGTTATGGAGCAATATAGAAATTAGAATGAAAACACAGGAGATTTCTTCCCGAGTGATTTACTGTAATAATTATTGGAAACTCTATACATATAAGTCCTTATTGGCTTCATTTTTTGGGTCCTTAACAGTCCCCAATCATATGATCAAGAAGCAGCTGGTCCAATCAATAAATGCTTTGTGTGATTGTATCACAATGAAGTAAAATGTCAATTATGGGGGATTGAATTCTCTGCATTTATTTCTCTATGTATTTCCTATGAAGTTAGAGAGAGAAAGAAAGAGGAAGAGAGAGAAAATGTAAATTCTATAAAATAATAATATATAAAATCTATACTTTCTCTTTCTCTCTCTTATTTTTTCTTCCTTTCTCATTAATACTCTATAAAAAATGTAGAGGATCTATTTCCCAATTCAGGCAGTCTTAAACTCTCAAATTCTAACATAAGTTGATTTGCAAGTTCAANTTTTTTTTTTTTTTTTTTTTTTTTTTTATATATAAACTAAGAGTATCTACCGTAGGGAACAATAACTAATCCCTCAATCGCGAGTCTTCCACTTAAGGATAAACAGCTGACCACAAAATACTTTCTATATTTAAATGTGAGATTCGAACCTCCACCACTTGATCAAGGGATCAAGTGAGGAATCACTAGGCCACACTCACGTGGTTATTCAACCGGCTTTCTAAACCTTCAAGTTTAAAACATATATTATAAAGGTAAATGTAAAAAAACAGTAATGGAATGGTAAATGTAAAAAAACATATATTAAACCTTCACGTGGTTATTGTAAATGTAAAAAAACTAGAAATTAAACTATAAGTGCTATGATAGTCATTTCAGCTTGAATTAATACGACGTGACCCAGTTTAATTCAAGCATTTGAAAAAGAAACAAACAAAAGGAAATGAAAAAAAACAGTAATGGAATGGTTACTTATTGAAAACTCTGCATGTACAATCGATGAAGAAGTTGGTATACGATAAAAGGACTAGTTGCGAAATTAGACAGCATAATTCAGTTGACCAAACAGAAAAACAAAATTGAATCACGAAATGATGGCATCACCCCTCCAATGTTTGAACGAACTACTACTACTTATTTTCTTCAATGAAATCCCTGTACTCTCGCTTCATTTTCACTCCCGATACAGTCCTGCAAAATCAGCAGTAACAAAATTAGTCAAACTGTCTGCGAAGAAAGTCCCATAAACAATAATTCCAATCCAGAGTCTGCACCTGATCATCTCCTTGTTTTTGAAAAACTGCACACACGGTGTACCCATAATTCCAGCTGCTTCGGCTATTTCTGGATCTTCTTCTATATCAATTTCAACAAAATGCACATTCTGATCAAATTCATCAATCACCTGCCACAGTGTATGATAAACCAATTATTAGAGAAGTTTAACTATCCATGCATCATTAAAAAATAAGAAATATCAAAAGCATGAAATGTTAATTAATTTCAATTTAGTTCCCATGTCTTGTCTTGTCATGTCATGCATGAGAATATTGTGGTTGGAGATTTTTATGATACCATCTCAAGGACATATAAAAAAAATTATTTATAAATTGGAATGGGCTAGCCCGTCCAACACAACCCATTGCTATTTGGTTTGGGTTGGGTTCCAACCTGCCCTAAAAATTTTTTTTAGCTCAACCCACCCTCTGAACACCCCTAAATATACTAATAGGTCACTATTCTCCTGAGTTCTAAAGGGAGCCTTTACACTAGCAGATGGATTGAATATAACCCTTATATAATCAAATCTGTGAATTAATAGTCAGAATCCGTCATTGCAAAGGTGCAATTTTCATGCTGGCTACCATATAACCCAGGACCCAGGTAGAAAATTATTACTGCAAAAGCATCGGTTCCATACATAACATATACTAGCAATACCGTTATTGTATTTGCATCCTTCACATTCATTCTCAGCACATAGATAACCACATGAACATCATTGTCAGAGGCTTATAATAATTACTAGTATTATGACATATTAAGATCATAAAATTATTTTAAATCTCCCATTTCTCATACCTTACTAAGAATTGGCTTCAAAGTTCTACATGGACCACATGTTGGTGAAGTATATAATACACAAATAAGCCTTGGACTTTCGTGGTAGAGTTTACGTAGAGCATACTGTAAAGGAAGAATAATATGGAAACAAAAAACATGTTATAATAGAAACTAAAAGCTAAATGAGAGAAAAAAAGGAATTGATTAAGCATCAATGCTAGGATTTAATCTCATTAGCATAAGCAGTTGCAAAAGAAAACACATACCTGTCCCTTATGCTTGGTAAGCGTAATGTCAAAGCCCTCTTTAACATCTCTCTCTGTGAGCTCCTTCTTAACTTCTTCAGTTTGGGGCTATTAGAAGTAAAAATATTACAAGATTGAGATTCATGTAGGAATTATTGCATGAATGAACTAATTTGATGTACACCACCAAAAAAAAAAAAAATTATCCCTAGTCACACTACCGATGGCTTTATGCAGTTTTTTTAATTAAAAATATTTATTTCCCCAATTAAAAGACTGAGATCCAATTTTTGGCTATTACAAGTGATGATATTTTAATATAGACTCATACAGGAACTACTGCATAAATGAACTGATTCAGTGTAAACCACCAAAAAACATTTCCCCTTTGTCACTACCAATGGCTTTATGCAGTTTTCTTAATCTCCTCAATTCAATAAACATTCAGAATTCACCACCAAATCTGTATTCAAGCATTTTCAGATGCCTATCTAGGGTTTATAGGAATAATAGGTTATTGAGTAATTAGAGAAAACATAGAATAACAGGATAGTGAGATGCTCAACAACTAACTCTAAAATGCTATATTTCCAAAAGAATTGCGGTGCGACTTTTTAAAATGAAGTTAAATACCTGATGGAACTCTACAAGAAGATCTTTGCTCACAAGATATCTCTCGGCTGATAAAGCAGCAACACATCCAGATCCAGCAGCAGTTACAGCCTGCCTCCATTCATGGTCCTATAACATCAAACCACAAGATGGGTTTAGAAATTTAATTTCCTAACAAAATTGTCTATTCTTATGCTTAGTGTTTGGATCAACATTTCATAATTTAAGAAGCAAAAAGTCAAATTTCAGGATGTTGCAATGATCACTCATGAGGTAATATTACCAAGGAAAACTTTACCCTGCACCTCAAAAGAATTTCTGTTGTGGTATTCAAATATCATATGCAAACAAGGACAGAAACAAATGGATGTAAGAAAAAAAAGAGACATTAAAATATGCAATGAACTGGATAAAATGTTCTCATGCTCCAGCTACTCCTTAAAATGTTCAACTTCTATTTTACAGTTAATATAAATATGCTGGTACAATATGCTATTATCCAGGAAATATTTATGTGCTACCTGCACATCTCCAGCAGCAAATACGCCTTCAACGGAAGTTTTTGCAGTACCCTCCTCGACTAAAACATAACCAGAGTGGTCAAGCTCAACTTGACCTTGTAATAGTTGGCTGTTGGGCGAATGACCTATACCATAAAATAGCCCTTTAGCCTCAAGCACAGATTCCTCCCCTGTATCAACCTTTCGAACTAAAATACCAGACATCTGGCCTTTTGTATTGCTCACAACATCCACAGTCTCTGTATTGAAGTGCACGGTGACATTGGGATTGTTATACACTCTGAAACATTCGCGATAATTAACCTGTTAAACAAACATTAAGGAAGTTGAAAACTCACATACCATTTATTTATTACTATCTAATTCACCACCATCACAGAATCCCAATAGGCAATAGACAACTAACTCCACATGGACATACTCTATCAAGTAAAAGACAACAAAAGAAGACAATAAAGCATGAGTTTTGTTAAGTTAGAATTCCACAATTAATTTAACTGTAGTATTATTCCTACAAACATGTGTCTATGGTTAAGTACATGGATCTTTGTATATAAGTCTGCTGGTGGTGTGTAAAGAGAGTAGGCTCAACTTCTCAATAGGCAAGAAGAGGATTGTGATAAAACATTTTATTTTCTTAAGATCAAACTAGAAAGTAAAAACCAAATCAGAACTGGACCTAAGCTTAGAGAATCAATTTCAAGACTAACAATAGCTTGTTTGCAAAGTTTGATCTGCCTCAACAGCAAAGTACCCAAAGTTGGGGAAATGTCCATCAGACCCACCTATCTTGCATTGCTCTGGAAGCCCTTAGTTGGTCCTTACGTACAAGCAAATGAACATGTCGAGCATATTTAGTCAAGTACAATGCTTCCTCTGTAGCTGTATCTCCTCCTCCAACGACAGCAAGGACTTGACCTTTAAAGAGAGGGGATGCTCCATCACAAATAGCACATGCACTAATTCCCCTGCTCCAAAATTCATCCTCTCGGGGTAGCCTAAGTCTTTTTGCAGTAGCTCCAGTAGCAAAAATGATAGTGTGGCACTTAACCTGATAAAGATAATACAAATATTTAAGCAATAACATCTAATAAACTAAACCAAAATCTGGCCTTCCAAAGAACAAAACTAGAAATAAGTCACACAAAGAAGTTGTTCCTAAAACGAAATTGATTCTAAATTCAAGATTAGTGGAATCATTTCAGCAGGTCTTGTGCAATTCCAAAGAGTTCCATGACTCACATATCGAACAAATACTAAATAGATATAATGTCTAAAATAGTTGTCGCAACAAACGTACAAAACCTGGATATTTTAACTTGCTTAAATAAAAGCATAAAAAGATATTTTCAAAGAACCAGTTGAATCCAAATATGCAGTCGAAGAATCAAGAACATCAATACTTTAGACAACAATGTGTGGAAATCAACTTGCTACAAACGAATATATCACCTTACGTTCACTACTTTGGACAGTAAAAGGACTACTTTTTACGTCAATAACTTCAACATCTTCTTGGAATAGTTCTGCTCCCCAACGCTCAGCTTGCCGTCGCATCCTAGATAGGTAGACAAATGTGAGCTCCAAGGTATTTTAAGAGACTGAATTCATATTTACAATGAAAAATGGGTTATGACTTGTGACAGGGGACAGGCTTTCTTTTCTTTTTCTCTTTTTATTTACCTGTCCATCAGATCAGGACCAGTTATCCCATCAGGAAATCCTGGAAAGTTCTCCACTTCAGTTGTAGTCATCAACTGCCCCCCTGGAACACCACCCACCTGGTATCCCTCAAACACTAGAGGCTTCAAGTTGGCACGTGCTGCATATATTGCTGCAGTGTATCCTGCAGGGCCTGAACCTATAATCACCACATTCTCAATACTTTTTCCTGTGAGAAGAAGACAGATGTTACCTTCAGCTTTGCCAATCTAACTAGAATAATTTGAAAAAAAGACCATAACAAGCTTTACGAGATCACATTACAAATAAAATCTGAATAGACAAGTCAACGTATAAGAACACTGGGTTATTTGTCTACACAAAGAAATAGCATGAATTTTCTTTTAAAAAAAAAATGAAAGTGCCCCTCTGCCGCTTTATAACAAATCAGTCCTCACTAAAAAGATGAAGCTACGGAGAAGTGATGGTATGTGTTCAACTCCAAAACATCCATATTTATCTTGGAAGCTCCAAGTATTGAATACCTTGATCGAGAACAAACGTTCTCAACAATGTAGTACTACCTATCAAATTAGTACCCAAGCCATCTCCAAACCCTTTTAACTGATTCCCACTTCTGCTTTCCCTTGACTAAAAATTTGGAGTGCACACTAAATGTTGTTCGTTAAGTAAAGAGAATCAGGCACACTAGATTGCACTGTTAGTTTCTTAGCCTAATTTGGTGCTATCGATTAAAAAAAACAATGCCGCGAACCCAGTCATCGAATTCCACGCCCTCACTAGCAACAGCAATTTATCGTCCACTTCACACTAAAACATACAAAAATCCATAGAAAAACAGAATAAAGATTACGAAGTGTGCAAGTGAGGAACCTGATAAGGTAGGTGCGTCGACGGAAGACGCTCGGATTCTGGGGAGGGAAGGACGACTTTGTAGAGATGTGAGACGAAGGGGCCACGGCGGCGAGCGTGTGTTGATGAAAATGAGGCGATGCGGCGGAGAAAGCGAGTTGACTCGGTGAGTCGAAACAGTGGCGACTCCGATTCCTATCGTCGCAGCAGCCATTGGGTTCTTAGAGACCATACAATGAATGGAAAGACCATCTGTTAGACTTCAACTAGTAGTATCTCTTCCCTTCTCTTCTATTTCTCTCTTTTGTCTTTTGCTATTTTTCTTTTAAAAAATTATTATTATTATTATTATTATTATTATTATTATTATTATTATTAGACACATGATAAAAATTTTATACATAATTAATTATGATAGAAAGAGAATATTAAACATCACTTTTACAAAACCAATCATTGAAAAAAAGATAATGTTATTAAAACTCATGATTAAAAGAATTTAATAGCAAAGATATAAAAAAATTTGATATAAGTTTTTTATTAGAGTTACCTCCACCAGCTAGAAAAGATGATACAAAATTACAAATGATATCATAAACTGAATATTTAGTTTTTCTTTGCCATAATATTTGATTAAACTTCCGTAATGGAAAGGATATCATATATATAACTAGTGTGTTTTGCATGTTCTAACGGGCATGCAAAGATTAATTTAAATTTAATAATTATTAAAATTTAAATATTTTTTGAAATAAATTATTATATTTTTAATAAAATTTTAAGTTTTTTATATTATTTTTTAATAATATTTTCTTTTATTTGATGTTGTGAGAAGTTTTTTCTTTTTGTAGTCATCAAAGTAGTGAAAAGTTATTTAACTTCCTCCATTATTTTTTTTTCTCTTTTAATATTTTAAAATAAAATTAATTTTGACCAACCAAAACACCCATCACACATATAATATAGTGTAGATATATATTCAACATTTACTCTTGTATGAAATGATTAAGTGTAGATATTTCACTTTCTAACAAAATGCTATATGACAAGAATAATTGTGTAATTATATTGTTTCTAAAAAATAAATTTTATTTGTCACATCCGACGTTCTGGGAAAAATGTCATTCATGACTTGAAAAGAGAGTCGCCATTAGAAAACTATTACTAAGAAAATAATTTAAAAAGTTGGTGGAAAAGGCAAAAATTAGTCTTGAAAAAAAGATGAGTCATTTGAATTATAAGGAAGGTGTTAAGCACCCTACAACACTCATCTAAAAAAAAGGTTACCCTAAAATAATTATACGAAAATTAAATAGCCTTAAGATTTAAGATTAATCATCCTAAAAAGAAAAATAAAATAAAATCATGCAAAATGATAAAAAGAGACAAAATAACATATTTAATTCAAAAATTGGTTATAACATATCTTATTAATCATAAAATAAAAGAATAATAAGATATTTACAAGAGTAACATATTCACAAAAATAAGAGAAGTAGAAAAATAAGATAAATCATAAAATAAAAGAATAATAAGATATTTACAATAACAAACTTGACTTAGGCAGAGCTTAAGGCCTGCTACGTACTCAGTTAGGGATCAAAATACACATAATTCAAAAATTGGTTAAAGATGCTTTTGTATTTGAGAGGAAGAAGAAAGTGATCATAATAAATTGTAGCCAAAATCGAGTTAAAAGAGATGTGATGATTGATTTTAGCCATAATAAACTTAGATCAAAATCTAATTTCTTTCTTTCGCCAACAAAGGTAGACCCAGTTGGTAAGGAGTCGACTCATAACCCACAAAGTCGTGAGTTCGATTCCCACTACCGATGTGGGGACCTTGTTAGTAGGCGATCTGTAAATACCTCTTTAAGCGCTCATAGAGCCTGGAGGCCTGTCCTGGCCTTGGTGAGCCCCAGGCCCTACTCACCTAAACTTTTAAGTAACAAAAAAAATTTAATTTCTTTCTAAGTTATTTTTATATATTTTATTTTTTATTTTTGTTTTTTTGAAAGAACATGAAATAAATAGAAAACAACATTAAAGTAAAACACACTAAGATATCACATAAAGAAGGACCAAGCCACATAAGAAGAAAGTGAACAACAACAAGTACACAAAATGATAAAAATAAGATAAGAGTAAAAAGAAAATAAAGTTAGAAATGAAATTCAGAAGAATAAAAGAAAATAAATAGCAATGAAAGATAAAATTAAAAAGAGAAAAATGCACACATGGACACGCACGCACAGACTTGAAGTCACAAATAACAGGAGGATGAAACTGCACTCGACCCCCCAAAATTTTTCATTTTTACGAGATAGTCCCTCCCCACATAAATAAGGATCAAATCGTATAGAAAAGAATAACATCAGGGATCCCATATGCTGTTTTCACCGTGGACTTAAAAACTGCAGTTGAAAGAAAATGCAGAAACGAGGCTGCATCATAGTTTCAATTTTGTGCGTTTTAGTCCCTGCACACTCAAAATCACAGCTTTTTGGTCCCTCTTTTTCATAGTTCCTCTATCATTTTCATGAACATTGATTCAAAACACCAGAAATTTGAGATGAATCCATCATCAAAGCATGAATAAGAGGAATGAAAAGAAAGAAATGAAAGACAGAGGATCAAATCGAAAGAAAGAGAACCACACTCACTTTTTCTTCAGAAATCTGAATCTTGCTTTCTCTCCATCGTTTTCCCTCCTTTGGTTCTTCTTTCTCTCACCCAAAATTCTCTTTCGTCCTCCCTCTCTCTCTTCACTTCAAAATTTTTGTCCTCTCTCCCTCAGTCCCTTGGAATGCAAAATGGAGAAAATATATCCAAGTTTGTGTAGGGTTTGATGCTAACTTATTCCATTTATTTTTCGTCATGTTTTTATTGTTGATGAATGATGATGTGTTGGTGATGAAGGCTATGAAAGAGGGCAAGTGAAAGTGAGATGACGTGAGGGTGAGGGGTTGATACTAACATATGAGAATGTTATATGATCGAGTCTTCTCATTTTTGTTATGTCTATATTATTATTTTATATATAAAAACACCACTAAAACTTAAAATATAAAATTAAATTCTTATTTATTATTATTATTATTATTATTATATTTTTTAGATTTTCAAAAAAAAAAATAAATTAGAAAATGAGCTGTTTTTTATTAAATTATTATCAAATGTTATTTTAAAAAAAACAAATATAAAAAGAGTATGAGCTACTTTTTGTTAAATTAAAAATTTAAGTAAATAAGATCACCAAAAAAAAAAAAGTGAAGTAAATAATAAATTATTTTTCCCGGTTTTTTGGTTTTTTGGATAGTTTAATTCTCCTCTGATTTATTCTTTTCGATAAGAAAGTGTTATTTTTGGTCTAAAAAATGTTTGTCCTTAAATCAGATCTCAGATCCTTTTCAAAAAAACAAAATTCTCAAATCAACGCGCAGTAAGGGCATGTTTGGGAGCAATTGCTCAAGCCAATCTCATCCATGATTTGGATGAGATGAGATGAGATGATGTATTGGTGTTTGGGTGATTTTAGAGAAAATGATGTTAAATAGGGTGTGAAATTATATAAAAGGGTATGTAATGATTGTGGTTATGTGAAATAGGTTGTTGGATTTATTTATTTTGTACGGGGGTATAAATGGTAAGAAATAATGAAATGAGATTGAGATATTAAAGGGCCTGTTTGNTGATAAATGGGATGATGATTTGGATGAGATGAGGATTAGGATGAGATTGAGATGAGATTATGTGTCACACAAACACCCAAACTGGACTGTTCATCTAATTTTAGGTTGAGATTAGGATTGAAATGGGATGAGATTGAGATGGGGCATCCCCAAACAGGCCCAAAATGAGATGAGATGAGATGATAGGTGTTTGGTGGTGGGATGGATGAGATGATGTTGAGATTAGATGCTCTTGGAAAGCGTGAGGATGAGATATTTTTAGATGATAGTTTTTGGATCAATCCATTTGGATGAGATGATGGGCCAAAGTGAAAATAACATGAAAATTATTTTAAGATTACAATTTGGTCCATAAATTTGTACTGGTCCAATTAATCAATCTCTAACATGTGTAAATGATAAGTCAGGGCCTGTAAAAAATCCCGGTCACCAATAATGGAGTTTATTTATGAAATTCAGTGACAAAAAAATAAGAAAGAATAGTTTGAGGACCAGAATGCAAATTACAAAATAACACTAAAATGTTTGGTCAAAGGTTCATTTTGGTCCTAAATGTATGTCCTAATATTCATTTTGGTCCATTATATTTCAAAAAGTTCGAATTGGTCCTAAATGTTGGCAAAATTATTCATTTTGGTCATAAATATTGGTAAAATGTCTCAACTAAAATATATGGAGGTACTCTTCGGGAACAATACGTAGCTCTAAACTCATCATGTTTGAACTTGAAACAAGCCATATTCAATACTTGGGACCAAAATGAAATATTTTGCAAACATTTAGGAGCAATTTAAATATTTTGAAACATAATGGACCAAAATGAACATTAGGGCATACATTTAGGACCAAATTGACCTTTTAACCCTATATTTTGAGAAACTAATTGCATAGTTTGAGAAAAAAACTAAACAAAAAATAATTTTAAGAGCCAAGGAAATTGAGTTAATAGTTTGAGGACTAAAATACCTATAAAAGTGAAGATAGTTAATTTCTTTTTATTTTTTTAAAAAACTGCATTAAAGATAATGGAGGAAAATTGTAACTTAAAAATTATTTTAGGGGTTCAATTGTGTATTTTACTCAAAACAAATAGATGAATATTGCAACTAAAAAAATAATAATATTGCAAATTTTTTGTTTAATTAAATTGATATAAATTATATAATATACATAAGAGATAGTGTGTGTGTGAAAGAGAGAGAAAAAGAGAGAGGGAGAGAGAGAGGTGTATGTGTGTGTGTGTGAGACAGAGGGAGAGAGAAAGTGTGTGTGTGTGTGTGAGAGAGAGAGAGGTGTGTGTGAGTGGAAAAAGAAAAAAAATGATGAGAAATAATAGATAGATAGAGAAAATTATAAGTAAATAAATGAAGGTATGCAAAATTATTATTTTGTCTAATTCTTTTTTTTTTTATATTTGTATTAAAGCATAGGTAATTATAGGTGTATAAGTAATTTAGTGGAGCACATTCATTGCACATACATGAAACTGTGAGAAGAAGAAGAGTTTATAGTACAGACAGATTAAAAGGGAGGTGGATGAGCTTGAGGAAAAAAAATTCGAGTTACTAAAACACTCATCAATTCCAAGTATAAGCATCATCAACCTAGTCTTGCTTCTCTTCGCAGTACCTGGATGTTAAAAACCCAGAAGGTAGGAACCAATTTTAGATAACAGTGAAATTATGTTAGTGTATCAAACTATCAATAAACTCAGTAGACATTTTTTTGGGTATGATATGATATATGTAATGGAATGGTCAAACAACAATTAATTTATTTATCTGACATTTAAGTCTCACATGATCAAATTCAATGCTAACCATTGAATATCATACTTGAGAATTTTTTAAGGACTAATGCACAAAATGAGAGAGGATTGTACCTCTTCAGCAAATTTGATCAAAATAGTAGTTCGAGGTCGTTGTTGACCTTCCATAGGCACAAAATGAGCAGTTACAACAGCTGGAAATCCCGAACCATCCAAAACACCCTTTATTGAAAAGAACAAAACAAAATCGTATCATTTATTTCTATTCGGACCCTCCAGGTTCTAGCAATCAATTTGTCCGTTCATGAATGAAAGCACTCACCCGTACAATTCCAGCCACAAATGCCCCACAATTGAAAGTTCCCATGTCCTTTGGAATTGAAATGAATCTACGGACCAGAGCCAGAACATAATCAAGAAACTTAGGTATTAATCCGTTCCACAAAAACAGAATGTCTAATTGTCAACTAAAAATTGGCTAGACTGAAGAGTCTTTTACCTGTTTACAAGGAGCTCCTTTTCACTGATCATGTATTCATCTTCATGCTCAGTGCCTTTCTCCAGTGAGTCAGCTACCTATACCATGACAAATACAGCAACCAAGTAAGATAGCTGCTGAGTAGTTAAGATAGTATAAGGCTTTATCTAATCCAATGAAGAATGCATATATAGTCCATTCATATGACAGAAATAAAACTATTAGCCAAAATAGAGCCTTAGTTTTTCCCCACAACCACAAATGAATTGAAGGGCCTGATTATCGTATATAGCAGTATGATGCTCTGTCTGCTTCAACCAATTATCTTGTAAGTAATAACCCATATCCATGTTATCATCCTTACTTGGATCACAATTTACAAAATTGATCAACAACCAAGACTGTGACAAAGTTATTACACTTCTTGTATAAACATGACAGCAAACAATTGTCTCAAACAAAACCCAACCACATAAACCCTCCATTGTCAGAGCCATAGCATAGTCAGTTCAAGAGACGATCATTAAGTGTGATATTTAAAGGTTCACTGTGATGAATAGATTGTTAATTACTTATACATGAAATCTAGCCTTTCAACATCTCTGTGGCCTGACTCAAATCATTCTGCTAAACCGACCTCTTCGTATTAGAGACCACACCAAGGAAAAACCTCAAGGATCAACAAACGGCTAACACTTCCTCAAGCTTGCAAAAGCCAACAATTGTAAATCTCTAGCAGGAACAACCAAAAGGGCACTTGAAAATGAAACATTTTATCAATTTACATTGTCTAGCTTTTTTCCATCAACAAACAACTTTCAACTCATGAAAAGTATGTAAACAGCAGAGGCAGAAAATTAAGATGGGGAACATCTAGTGTTCGGTAAAGGAGAGGGGGGTGATGGAAGTAACAAGGACAAAGAATCTCACCTTTCCAAATAATACTTTCCATACAGTGCTGTGTACAAAAGAAAGAATACCTAATATTCTTGTCTCCCTTCTATTTCCCTGTGGTGCCAGAAAAACTATCAATATATTAGTCATATAATCTGATGCAGAACTATAGAGACATTCCAGCCGGAGCTCCATGTCCAAACTAAAACCAACATAAGGTATCAGCCTTTAATGCATACAAACTGATAGGCTATAGATCCAATAGTTTTGGTACCACATCAATAAATAACATTTTAATAAGAATAATGCAGCATTTACTAAATTATGACAGTGCATGTAATCTCATTCATTTTCGTGGGACAAAGTAGGGAGCCCAAGGGATAGGGGAGTCTGATAGTAAATATACACCATTAGGAAAGGTACTTCTAGGTTTCTTAATTAGGATTATCATGATAGAGATGCCAATGCCAAAATATTAATGCGTATTACGCGATTGGCAGTTAAATTTTGTCCAAACCAGTTAATCATAAGTCATAACCAAACAGAATATACTGCATTTTCTTGTATTCCTACAGTCAGCCTCTTGGATTAACGAAAGTAATTTGCCAGATACTTGAATCTTTACTGATATAGTTACATTCATATACATAGATGATATTTTTTTAAAAAAAAAAAATTTCTGAGAATCATCGAACCTTTTCTCGGTGGCAAAGCAGCTCCAGAACTCGAGCCCCAACAGTATATCCAGCATCCTCCAGTCTGATGCATTTCATTGTAATAATCACAACAAAGAGAGATGAAATCGAAAATAAATTAAAAAGATTCTACAGTGATAGCTTTTATATGCATTAACAGCTTTTTCATCCCTAGGCTTCATCTAGTCTACAACTTGATCTCTTCATGCTTCATAACTTACAAATAAAATACAGGAGAAATAGAATAATAGTGGCGTACAAAGTAAATTGTCACATTAACAATTTGTTAGGCCTCCAACCAGGACACAAATCATCCTTATCATTGAAGTAACCTGCTTGATATAAACAAATGATCTAACAAACTAAAAGGGTTTCCTTTCTAGAAACGTATGTGGAAATTTTAAATTTCTTCATTTTGATCGATCCAGTCCATCTGAAAGTATGAAGAATACTAAAACAGAACAATCACCTTCTTTCCAACTCAGCAATATTGTCAACCTGTGTTTGGTTGTACTGCACAAGCTCTGAGAACAAGAATGCAAATGCACTTAAACTAACCTGCACCAACATCAAATCTACACCCAATTAAGCATAGAAAAATACATGACAGACTTCAAAAACAATAAGAAAATGATACAGAGAAGTATTCGCGTCTAGAGTTCAACATGATCGACCTACTAATTCTAGAGACCATAGAAGTTGTATGGTAGCAGAGTGCCACGAAAAGTGAGATCTCAGAAAAGTGAGGAACGGAGAAAAAAAATGGTAATGCTAATTCTTAGAACGAACGAGCTGTACGCATTACGGGATAAACGAAACCCTAAACCCTAAACCCAAGGTTAGTGTAAGCCATTTTTTTTCTTTTCTTTTCCCCTCGAAATCAAATAGGCGAGAGAGATGAAGCAGGAAGGTAGAAGAAGAGAAAGAGAGAGAAACCTCTTGCTTGCCCTTGTTGAGAGGCTTCTCGAGGACGTTACCATACTGTTTGATCTTTCCAACTCCGATCATCGTCTACGATACAAGCTCTCGCTCCTCCACACTGGTGGGTGGTGAATGGTGACTATGTGTGGTGGCAACCGCTATATTCGAAAGGTCAAAGTGGAAAATTTGGTCCAATATCTTTGCAAAATGTCTCAATTTGGTCCCATATCATTTTTTATCTCATCTTTTGGTTTGGTTACAGAATTGGTCCAATATCTTTACAAAGATATGAGACCACTTCTACACTCAACTCAAATATATAAAGATTAATTTTGCAATGAACCCAAAGATATAAGACCGAATTTACAACAAAAAAAATATAGAACCAAATTGGAACCTGACCTAAATATGTGGAACAAAAAATGCAACAAAAAAGTACGCTACAGTGCACTTTTGGTCCCATAACTTTGGCAAAGGTCTCAATTTGGTCTCATAACTTTTTTTGTTGCAATTTTGGTCTCATATCTTTGGCAAATGTCTCAATTTGGTCCCATAACTTTTTTTATTACAATTTTGGTCCCATAAATTCTGAAAACGTCTCACCGTTGGTCCCAAGCTGATTTCCATTCATCCCATAACTTCACCCATATTTGCTACGTCATCATCCAACTCAGTTTGTCAAATCATCTTTAACGACAGATAATGAATGAAAATCAGCTTCAGACCAACGGTGAAACGTTTTCAAAAGTTAAAGTTATGGGACCAAAATTGCAACAAAAAAAGTTATGAGACTGAATTGAGACCTTTGTCAAAGTTATGAGACCAAAAGTGCACTTTAAAAAAAAAAAAAAAAGTATTAAACCAAATTGAGAACTGAGTAAAAGTATGAAATTTACACTTTAGCCTATTCGAAATAACCAAAGCTTTTATGTGCATTTAAAAAAAACCATGTATTTATATGAAGATTAATTTAGTAAAAAATGAGAAATACAATACTAGAATTGAGTTGAGTGCTTATAAAATTATAAATGTTGCTAGTAAAATTGAAATAAGAATTAAGACACGTTTTTTTTTCTTCCCAGATTCATTCGAAAAGTCTAACCAAGTTAACTGTTTGTTGCCACGATACAAGAATGAAAATCTTCCTCTTCCAATGGAGCAACAAAAGAAATATATCTATTTGCTATTGATCATCAACAATATGGGTTTAAAAGTCGCACAAATGATTCAAGTAATACAATTCCCAATGGCCAAAGAAAAGTGCCTACAAAAATAATGGGAAATCTTTCCATGGCACACTGAGCAATAAGCTCAGTTTGACTAAAAACAATTACAGTTCTTTTTCTTAATATTTACATATGGCCTCAGAATCGAAATCGGATCCTCTAAATTTGCTCTATTTGGAGTTCTCTGTAGTTGAAACATTTTTTGCCGCCCGATTTCATTTCTTCCATAACGATCTTGACACGTGGCGGCCAAATTTGCAAAACACACTGTTTCATCAAATGAAACGCTGCGTTTTGGCTATCGTGTGAGTGCAAAACCAACTTCAGAGAAATTCAGCGCGGTCTGACTGCAGACGATCTGAGTCCCTAAAAATCACACTGAAGTTTACAAAGTAGAAATTACTGAATTTTGTCATTGTAAATTTTGTAAATTGTAATACTCTTCTTCTACGGCATGGTGAGCTGTTCATAGGAATTGCGTGTAAGAAAACTTGATCAAATGGGTACATGTCATGAATTAGCAGCTGCAAAATGGTTAAATATGGTCTCTAGAGTTGACTGGCTGATGCTGTACTCTGCAATGCTCAGTCTATTTCTGGAAAAAAAAAATTCTTAAAATTAAGTCTCTTCAATTAACAAGTGAGAACTTAGCCAAAAAATAAAAAAATAAGAATTAATAAGTGAGAACGCCGAAAAGTTTATAAATAGACTAGTTTACCTGTTTCTTTCAAGAAGTCCGAAAACATCAGCAAGAGAAAAGTCTTCACCATATGGTAACTGCAGTAAACAAACCAAGATGAACTGATGAAAATCCTAGAGAATATATGTTCGAAAGAAAGAACGAAGAGTTTTGCTAAATATTTGAAGGATGAATTGCATAGACAGATTTAAACACGCAACATTTTCAGCCATCATGTGGAATTTTTCCATAAATAACTATGTACAAACTAAAAAATACCTGGTATCTGATGCTCAAACCATTGCACCCTTGGCATCTTGCTCCCGGAAAATAAGATAGAACGAATGAATCTATAGCTGAAAACTTTTCCTTTGACAGCCACCACTCAGAAAATACCGGCAATGGAATGCCACCTAGATATTCTCAAACAGTTACCAACGACAAAGAAAAAGAGTGATTAACACAGATAATTTTGTAGCTCATATATTAGTTTAAGTTAATGAAGCAACACTAAATTACAAAAACAAAGCAAGAAATGAAACTATCCCAAAGCTGAAGAAAACTTTGAAAACAACTTGAGTTTCATGTATACATATATATATATATACAACTTGAGCAAGATATGATCCTATCCCGAGGGTCATCAACTATATTGAAGAAAAATATCAACATTAAGAAGAAAAACCTTCTATTGAAGGTTCACACATACCATCTCGAAACAATTGTTCTGAAAGCTGTTCAGTAGAAACCCCATCCGAGACAGGTGTACAAGAGATAAGTGACTTTATTCTTTCTTCATTGCCAAGCCAGCGTCCAATCAAGACAATCATATCTCGTGACAAGCTAATTTCTGCAATGGAAGCATTTTCTGATGAAATGGAGTCAGCAGCTCCAATGCAAATTTCAAGGTCATCCAGTAAGCTTCTTGGCTGAGATGGAATATCGAAAAGTTTTTCTTGTATAGCTTTGCAGAGTATTTCTAAGTCCACAGAACTCACTTCAGTAGGTTTAACCTGGAGGTAAGGAAACAAAAAAAAAAAAAAAATCAGAAATACAAGATGCTTCCATGTGAAAAAGAAAATATGAAAAATATCAATGTACTCTTGAGACAAGTGATCCAGGTAACCTCTAGTTCCAGATGATTCCCAAATCTTGTTTTAAGATGTTGTGGACTTCCGATGCATCTTAATTTGCCACCAACCTTCCAACAGAGAAAATGAAAATAAAGCAACTTTTAAGATTATTGGTGTGCCTCAGTGCTTAGAATAAAGGAAAAAAAGCAAACTAGTACCATTATCCCTATTCGGGTGCATAATGCTTGAGCTTCATTCATGCTGTGGGTAGTAAGAATTACAGCTGTCTTTCCCCGTCTTGTTGAAATCCTAGATATTACATCCCACATGAATCGCTTGGCTATGGGATCCATACCTTAAAATACAAATAATTAAATCTCAAATTAAAACCTGACAGCAAGTGCTTCTGCAATTCAAAGGGAAGAAATTTTGAAATAAAGGCTCTAATATTGCTTATCTAAAAAGCAGCCTTAAAACCCCTTGTGCCCTAGATAAATCAGAGAACTAAATGCTTATTAAGCAAGGGCTTAGTCAACTTAAGATCACTGCAAACAAAAATTTTAATCATAGAAATAAAGTCATCAAAATATAAACTCAAGACCACTTGGTCAACCGGTTTCCATGCCAACGAACCACTTGCTCTGAGAATTGAGCAATTACCAAGAATATATTTTTCAGACTTTCAACAACATAAAAGGAGAAAGGCTTATCATTTTTATGTTAGAAGATGTAAGATAAAAGAGAATGAAAAGAATTGAGCTATTATACCTGTGGATGGTTCATCAAGAATAACTATTGGTGGATCTCCAATCATTGCAATTGCAACAGACAATTTTCTTTTATTTCCTCCACTCAGAGAAAATGATGGCTTATTAGCATGCTTCATCAAGTCAAACTCCTCTAGCTTCTCCATAACAACCTGCCCAGATGCTCATGGCATTAAATGCCAATATATCACGGCTAACAATGATCATATATTATAAAATCATAGTATTCTCATTTTTTTAATGCTAAGAAGAAAGAAGATAGTGATATATTTTTTAAAGTTGATCTCACAAATCAGATAGCCCAGCTTCACAAGGCATTAATGCTTGGTACAAATCATTTAAAAGAATGACAAGCAAACATTGAGTACAAGAGACACCTAAGTATATAATTTTTCTTTTCTTTCAAGCTGTTTCAGGCCGGAGAAACAATTAGCCAAAAAAAAGTGACAATTCAAGAAAAAATGCCACATTAAAAAAGAAAAGGGTACTAGTCTGGGTTGCATTCTGAGTTATCTTGTAAGAGTGGTTATTCGGAAAGACTGGCTGCATGCACCAAGCTGCATTTGCGTTTGCACTTGGCACTACAAACCTTATTATTAAGAATTCATCCTACAATGCAAACTAAACTACAAAAATCTTGATTTTAACTTGGGTCCGCAGTTTAGCTTCTTAAATAAAGCTTGTCCATGCTCATAGAAAAAAATGAACACCACGAAATAACTCAACCAGAATAAATATAGAAGTGATTAGAAATTTCTTACACATACATTATCTATCATGTAATTTGGAACACCTTTTATTCTAGCATAAAGCTCAAGATGCTCTCGGACAGTTAAATATTCCAGTAAGGCATCGAATTGTGGACAATATCCAATCTGAAAGTGAGAATTCAAATACATAAGTCAGACTAATTTAGTTAAACCTCCAATCTCTATGAGCATAGAGAAAAAATTACTGACATGCCGACGAGCAGCTTTGGGATGGGAGCATATATCTTTGCCAAAAATAAAAGCAGTCCCATCAGAAGGAGATTCTTCCCCTGCATGATAACAGGGAAAGAAAATATTTTAGATTGAATACTGACAAAAGCAGAAACAAATGCTAAGTTTACAAGCAAGCAAATATAATGGAGAGCTGAGCAAGTAGGAACCCACCAGGAAAACTAGTGGCAGAAGAACCACACCCCACATGTGTTAACCATGACTCCTTGGCTCTACCATAGCACTACATTTGAAGGATGCTTAGTTCTTCAGGGTTAGTGCTATGATAGAATCTCACAAGGGGAGCTATGGGTAATCAATGTAGTGATAGAGGATGTGGTTCTTCACACTTACAAGCCAGGTTTAAGTGTGGGTTCCCGTGCTCGATTACTCAATTAAGTATCCGTCAAAATATAATTGCAAAAGCATTCTGCTATTAAACTTACTTGATATATTACATAATCTCAAATTCAAATGGAAAATCACATTGATGCGAAAAATATATTTTCATCAGATATAATATTTATACCCAGAAGTGTAGAATGTTATAACATTATCAATTGAAGCCCCTAAGAAATTGAAATCACAAATGTCAGACACTATCAAATATTTTATTCAGAAATCTGATATACCACATAGCATGGACAAAGTTGTGGTCTTTCCAGCCCCATTTGTCCCCAAAAAGCCAAAACATTCTCCTTCCTGAACTGAAAAGGTTAAGGAATCTACAGCAACTTTTTGCCCATGATGCTTCCCTTCGGGATATACCTGAAATTAGGAAAATTCTCATAATTGAGCATGAAATTGTTGTTGTATCATCTATGAAACAGCATTTGTGAAGAAAAAAGCTAAAATGAATCATAATGGAAAATACCTTTCGAAGATTACGCAAGTAGATGATGGCATTGTCAAGAGAACCTGAAAGTACTCTATTTCTTTCTGTTTTCACATCTATATCTTCATCAAGTTCCACACCAACATTTTCTGTGGAAGGTTCTAGTAGATGTTCAAGATAAGGAGGAGTATTCCGTGGGATAATATCTCCCCACCATTTCTTTATCATAAATGGAGTCCGTTTGAGAGAAGGAATAACTTCAATCATGATCGTTAACAGAAAGTAACAAAAGCTCTGTCATACAAGCGAAGAGATGTTCAGATTGACAAAAATATATATTATATTGAAAAGATAAGATTTGGGAAATACAACTTTTGGTTTCAAGTAAGCACTCATGGAAGCTTAATGAAAAAAAAAAACCAAAGAAAAGAAGTATCCACTACAGATATTAAAGAGGTGGGAAGAGCATCAAACAAGAATCAAATAGGACTTAAAAACAGAGGTTGGGAAATATAAGAAGGGGAAAATATGTTACACATTATCATAAGTAGTCTCACTCAAGCAACTGTTAAAGGAAAAAGTATGTCATGGTTTGATGTGACTTCTTCACATTATTATAAATATATTCATATATGGAGAACTGTGATCAGACAAGCATATACGAAATCCAGATTTCAATCATAATAAGGACTTCATATAAAATTATAGTTGTATGTTCTACTCACTTACAATACTACTTAGATGACTTTAGTACAAGATTTTGTAGAATCCAACTTGGAAACTTGGAATAAACCATATGACTCTTAACAGCAGCTGAATATATGATGAAAAGACACAAACCTCAATCGCAAGATAGCAAATGGGGGCACCACTAACATTCCAATCAAACACTCCATCACTAGTTTTATCTTTCATCCCTTGCCGCAGAAGAGCTAATGAAGCAAGTCCATCAGCAAAACAAAATCCAGGAGATATTCTGAAGAAGTTCTGAAAGTAAACATAACATGTTACATAACTCAGGTAAGCTAAAATTTGATATCATCATAAGCAAATTAATGCAAAAGTAAATGAACAAATAAAGTTCTAAGCAGTTACTTAAAACACAAATGCATAACACTGCAACAAAAAAAAAAGTTCTTGATTCTTTTTCCACCTAATATTTATACAGTCAACAATAAAGTTTGGCCCGGGAGCGCAAATTATACCTAGCTTTGTAGTCTAATGACCATAACCTTCAATAACTAGGCATATAGTTTTACATACTAAACTTTACCAATAGACAAGTATTGGACAACTAGAATTTAACATACTGAACTTTACCAATAGAGGAATGGTAAAATTCAGTATGCTAACTTCTACTTTTCACTTTCTTCTCTTTTGGTGGTAGGGGATAAAAGTAGCCTGAATAAGGGCAAGCAATTCACACTCTCAACCGACAAGTATCAATATCAAGTAATAAAAGAAGAAAATGGTTTCCAACCTTAAGAAAGGAATTGGCACTCATTGTTGATGGTATCAGTCCCATTATGAAAGAAATAACCATTAATATCAGTCCAGTGAAAAAATGTACCAGGAGAACCACATTCTGCAATACATGTGGATGTCTTAGAATTTATGATAACCGATAAATGAGAAATGAGATGTTGAAATCCCCAATACCTGAGCCACAGTATGGTCAGAAAAGAAAAATGTAAGGCAATATGTTGATGATGCAATTGCAAGACCATACTCCAAGAACATGAGGATTGTTGGAAGCAAAGAAGGACCTCCAACAAATTGATCCAGACCTATGGTAATAAAGGATATATATACACAGAAATAAGCATAGACAATTATAATACAGTAGAACCAAACCACAATGTCAAAGGGTGACGTTAAGAATTTCTTCCAACTTCCAGGCATTATTGTTGATACATTAGGGTTCAAACTGATTAGTGCCGGATAAATGTCAGAAGTATAAAAACTTGAATCAAATGTAGTTTGTAAGGAGAGGCCCAAGCTCCAATACAATATATATTTTCTCCAATGCCTAGAGCTACTGACTTCAACATCTGAATAAAGATCTCCCCAACAAACTTCCAAGACTTACTTCCTAAAGTCATCTAAGAAATACTGCTTCCTAAAACAAAGCAACTAATAAACAGCTCATAAAGTGGAAATACTGACTCATAAAACTAAGCATCAAATAAACAAATCAGAAAGTGGATAAACTTAGTCAGTGCGTGTAGTATTAGTGGGTAGTTCCACAGAAATGTGCTGAGGCCTATCCCATAACAGTGGCAAGACCCACCGACGTGCTGATTTCTTTAATAAATCCCGTGTTCTTCTCAATGTGCTTTCTTGATTTACCTTTAAAAATCAGTTTTTAATGGAGGTGTTGTATCACAAACCCATCTCTACCTGCATGTCCACCCCCCAAATGACCAAAGGTAATCACAGGTGACTTGATAAACCAATTAATCATTTGGTTTAAGCAAACATCTATCTTCAAGAATTTTTCATTCGTTGGACTTCATAAGGCAAAGAAAGACTAATTTTTCTTCTCTAGGGTATTTGACCCATGGTCTATTTAAGGGAGTTTCCCTAAAAATTTGCTTAGAAGAAGGGAAATAGACAATTTTGACATTTCCTTTGATTTAGAAAGAAAGTTGTAACATGTTTGGTTTGAACAAATAAACACAAAGGAAGAAGAAGAAAAAAAAAGAAGTTAATTGAAATACACTTTGAAGAAAATGTCAAAATTAAAACATCAAACTTCCATTCATCTCCACTCCAATTTCCCTCTCCCAAATGCATAAGTGATACACACAGGGTTTAGAGGGCATCGTGATAATTTTGTTATAGATTTTCAAAAATGGTTCCTTATTCTCTCCTTTGCCGAATAATGTTCATTTTCAAATTAAACTAAATAACTACGCCAAAACATATCATCATTGACTAAAGAATGGAATACTTATTACGTACCAAAGATGTAAAAGAGAACAATAGCAAAGGAGGTTGGAAACAAGAAGCTGACAAAGTCCCAGATAAAGGTAGAAGCCCAATATGAAAGGATTGAAACCTGAAAATATATCAACATCAAATAAGTAATGAAATGGAGATGGACAAGTATATACAAAATGCTGTTTGTTTTGAAACTGAGATACCCCGCTGATTAGTTGCTGGTGTTTAGCTTTAACTTCACGTTCCTGCACCAGGAAAAAAAATTACAAATATTTAGTGCAAGAAAAAGGACATTTGAGTCTATCAACATTATCAGATGCTCTTGACGAAAAAAAAAAAAAAGAACTCTCTTTGTCATGCCATTATGACAAGGATAATGATACTGCACTGCAAATACAGAAATTAGGACAAAACTTCGGGGCAATGTGCAGTCTTTGCAGTGTTTAGGAGATATAGTTCTAGGGTAATGCTAGCTTTCTTAAGATTATCTCTTTAGCAGCAACAAGATAGGTTTCGTAAATTCCCTTATGCGTTCAGCCCATGGCTTTTTTTTCTTTTCTTTGGTTTTCTTCATTCTTCTGTTTTTCTTATTTTTTTCTCTAGAAAAATTTTCTGATTAGCTTTCCTCATTCAACTTTTTCTTCATAATGGAATCCTTTTTGATACAAAAAAAATGATGAAAAAAATGCTTGACCAGTGGCAAGATAGAGGATAATAGGGTTAAAAAACAAAGATATGTTTTCAAAGATGTAATGTCATCACTCAAGAATGTTGTGGTTTCTAGAGATGGTTTGGCCGTGTCCAAACAAAATTGGAAATACCAGCATCTCAAGATTTTTAGACAAGAGCAAAAGATACAGAACATGGCAACAGCTAAAGAAACTAATCTGCAGGTAACGTAATTGCAGGTAAGCAGCCTATCTAAGAACAAAACTCCCTAGTTGACAGTCTCCAGACAGTAGAGAGTTCAGCCAGAAGATACACAAGGAAAATGAAAATTCATATGGGTGATAAAAAGTGGCACCATTTAACTAAAAAGGATGATCAACAGTTACAGAGAGGCTGTAAAATAGAATACAGACTTCTATAAGATGATTGAATAATGAGACTCACAGACATGAATTCTCCAATTTTAATTTCTAGTTGTTGTGAAGGACCACTAGGATTTAGAGATAACTGTTTCTAACAACAACCTTAATCAAAACACAGCACGTGTTCACTTTTATAGCTCTTTTTAGGATGCATAACAAAAGAAAAAAATACTAAAATGATGCCAGGTTGGCTTTAAACAGTACATTAAAATTTACCTTTACAATGGAAACAGCAAATGAGGCAGGTATGAAGGAGAAGGCAATATTGACAATAATTGCAGCAGAGAAGGCATCCAGATCCTACAAAATCATCTCCATCTCATCAAATCTTTGATAACTATTAAGGAAAAGTGGCACTGCTAGATCCAAATTAGTATTCTTTGCTAAAACAAAAAAAAAAGATCCAAAATACTATTCAAGACTGTTCATATAAAAATAAAACTAAATGACTTGAGCATATTTTAGTTTCTCTCTTTTCTTTGTCTTCCCAGAGTCAAATGCACCAATTAGTCAAAGCAAGTAATGATAAACATGCAAAGGTGTTTGGTATGTTTTGCCACAAAGTAAAATAAAAAAAATACTTGAAAAAGTGAAAGTTATGGTATTGTCAATAAGCAGTTATATGATGAATAAAAACAAAAAACCTCTCTTCTCTATCTTCATCTTCTTCTTTTTTCCGCAGTTTTTCACCAGCTGAAGCTTATATCTTAACATTAATCATCCATCACTTTAAAATATTGTTTAGCTTCACTAAATAAAAGTATTATTAAAAAAGGGGATGGTAGCATCCAATGTGATTGAATTATCCCCTAAAAAAGAATCACGTATCTTGATGCTCAAAGAACATTCATTTCAACAAGAGAAACATGGTAGCTCACCTGACGTTGTAAGCGTTGGCTTGGCGTCAATGGTAGAGGGTGGTTGCGTGTCTGAATTGTCATATTCATGTTACGAGTCGCAAGCCTAAGAATTGCAGCATTCATCAAATTGATAAAGGTTGGACCAGAATGCTGACAAGAACAGTTATGTAAAACAGTGTAGCCCAAGCTTCCATCATTATTCTGCTCATCCATTAAAATTGCCCCATACCTGATTATCAAAATATGTAGCAGAAAAATAAAAACTACTTATCAAAATACATAGCAGAAAAAAGTAAAAGGTATTTTGTTGCCATATTAAACAAGCCAATAAAAAAAATATTTAGTATTTTGTTCTATCAAGAAGACCATAAAAATACAGAAGCAGAGATTAAATTGTGCATTATTGCTCAAAAATACGTTTCTGAAAATATGCTGCCTCCAGAAATTTCAAACAAAAAATAGAAAATTACCTTAAAACACACTACTGACAATTGATATGCAAAAATCTATTTGAATGTAAGAGAACTTGACTATATGGGCAAGCAGCCAAATGTTACAAATCAAAATCTTACGATATGAATGTTATTGTCAAAGAACCAACTGACCGTAAAACTTAACCTGTTAATGATAAGCCAAAATATAGATTTTATAACTTGACACAACAAATCATTATCATTAATCCTATTAATCGTGTCCCAATCCAAACAAAAGCTTCAACGCCAAAGGTATCTTTAACCTACCACAAGCAGAAGTAATAAGTATAGGGGCAAAAGATTAGAAGAACTTGAAGGATTTATTATCAAGATAATTAGATTTAACAAGGGATGGAGCAATGCCTTTAAAAAACAAAGCCAGAGACTTTGGTTTACACACCTAGACTGGTAGGATTCATTAAAGCTAGACATCAAATATTCACTCATAGAAATTAAAGCAGGCCCAAGAGTTGGCCCTGCTGCTTTTACTGCATCGGCCAATGCCTTTTCTTGTTTAGGGAATTTGTATGCAGTTGGTTTGACCCTCTGAATCCACCCTCCTTTGATATAATTAGATACCTTCAACATCATAGTACATCCAGTTAGATTCCATCAGAGTGCACCAAACCTAAGCTAAATTTAAGCAGCAATGTAACATAACGTCTAATACTACAGAAACATGAAACAGTCCAGCACAAAGATGGTAAAGAAATTAATTTTTGTTGACCGACCTCTTCAGCAATTGGCAAAGAGAAATTAAAAGGAATTGGACCTCCTCCACCACCTCCGCTCAACAAAGGATTGAAGTGGGATGTTGTAAGGGTCACCGACTGCTGATCAGGATGTGGCTTGAGCTTGAGAAATAGAAGACCAATAAACAAGAAGACAGCAGGAATCAAGAGCTGAAAAACAATAGTTTTGCGATCTCTGCGAGCAGATATTGCCCTCTTAATGAATAAAGCTTTAGAATGTTGCCAAAATGTTGACCCGGTAATGGCACAACAGCTACAACATAGCATACCCATTAAGTTAATGAGACATGTAACTATAGCAAAAAATACACCACAAACTCCTCCCAGTGTTCTAGATATGAAACCAACAATCTTTCTGTAATTTCCAAAAAGTTCAAAATGACATCTTTTGTTTGATGGACTATCAGAATAAGCATGGGAAACCATAGAGTCTGATATAGTGGGGCAATTTTGCTCCTCAATGCATTCGTTGTTGTCATAGTCGGATCCTGCAACTCGTAGGAATACCTCCTCGAGGGTTGTTACAGATATACCATAGCTTTCAATACCAAGACTATCCCTTTCACCAGTACTGATTGATTCCAAGTTGCAAACTGATTTTCTCAAGCAACTTTCAATTTCCCTGAACATACTCTCAAAGGCTGATGAGGATAGCAGAGGAAGCCTGAAGGAAATCTCTGTTCCAACCTGGAAATGCATGTCCAGCAAGGTATGGTAAAAATGGAATCAACATACATAATCTTAGGAATCCAAAAAATAAATAAGAAAATTAATAACTAATCTAACAACATATAATGAAAGACTGAACTGTTCACCACAAAAATCAAAGCTCAAATTCTCCACTGTAATAATTTTCTTCAAGGGTGACAGTATATCAAATGATAACAAAAGATAGATCATTCCAACATGAAATTCACCATGAATAGCTTAACAATTGATTAATATCTTGGAATAAAAATCTTAAGTAAAAGAAAGAAAAATAACTCAAAAGGTAGTGAATTCTTAAATGAACAAGATGTAGGAACTTCAGACACACAATTCCTCAAGCTTCATGTTTCTCCTAAACGAAGAAAATATATAATTTTTTTTTTATTCCTTCCCATTCCTTTTTTCTGACCATCTTGAACAAGAATATACAAAACCAAAAGAGTTAGATTGGATAAACATTTCAGAAGGCCTAACAAGTTCTTCATTATCTCAACTGAAAAAACGGGGAAGGGTATATTTGTGAATACAAGAGAAATTTATAACTATAAGAGTGAATAGCAATTCAAACTAAACATAAGGCTGCCCATTTACTGCACCATTTTTAATGTCCATAAGCTCATTAGTAAGAAGCGCATACATACAAATAGATTTATATCAATATATATTTAACATGAGAAAGACAGTGGCCTGGGCATCTTGGTATAAGCGGTACCTCGCTCACACATGTTGCTGATGGAACATGTCGTAGTACAATATCAGAAGCAACTGAGGCAGTAGGTGCTGACTGAAAGGACAAAAATAACAAAACTTAAAACTAAAAGAAAAAAAAAAATAGAGCCTCTCAATTATAGAGCATCAACAACTGAATGGAAATGGAAGGAGTTTTCAGGCGTAGAAGCAAACCTTCACAAGAGTTAGAGTATAACCAACACCATAGTGATGCTTTAAGAAAAGTGAACTGTCAAAAAATCATCACTCTAAATAAGGGGAAAGGAAAACGTATACAAATGTTATACCGATAATAGAAGGTAAAAAATATGAAAAGATCCCACCAGTTTGCTTCTTTGCATCTAAAAATCTGATCATTCAGGGTTTTTAAAGAATATGCAAAAGATAGAAATCTGATCTTGAGGCCTAATAACTTTACAGGATTTGAAGAGCTTAAGGAGCATAAAGCTCTTCAGAATTGTGCAATCTTTGCCTGAGTTCTAAGGATAGAACAAACCCGTGTTCAATCTACTATTCCTTCCACCACAGGGTGAGGATTAATTCTATGTCGTTGGCCATAGGCATAAAACAATCTGAAAGAGTAATTTTGAGAAAAATAACCTTCCACAGCATTTCAGTGAGCCATTGGCCATAATAGCTATACGATCACCCAGTTCATCAGCTTCATCCATAGAGTGTGTTGTCAGTAATATTATCCTTCCTTTCTTAATTTTTTTTATTAACTGCCAAGTCAAGCGCATTGAGTATGGATCCATTCCACTCGTAGGTTCATCAAGAACAATAACCTGCAAAAAAAGACTAACATTCCAGTTTTGCTCAATCAATGATTCTACAAATTATGAGCCTTCAATACATGCACTACCTTACTGTTTCCTATCAATGCAATTCCAAGCGACAGCTTCCTCTTCATGCCACCAGAAAGAGAACTTACAACAGTGTTGATTTTATCAGCCAAACCCACCTGTTCAAGCATAAAAATACTTTAAAAATGAACCAAGTTGATCATAACAAATAATTGGAGAAAATAATTGAAGGAAACAAAGTGAAAATATAAACTCCAATGTTTTTATTCCAAAAAAAAAAAAAAAACTCCAATAACACACTAAGGGGGAAAATCACAGATGTTGCTCAATAACAAATTGATCAAGTCCTAGACTAATTCTCAGAGAAAGGATGGGGGATTAGAACAACTTCAATTTTGGGCCAAAACAAATCTGGCTGAAGATTCCAATCATTTTATTCCCAAGCAAACTATCCATAACACAATCTAAGAACAAGTGTCCAGTTGTTTGTGAATTAGCCCTAGCAGATATTAAGGGAAACACCCTATTTGGCTTTCGACCTTACAACATGTCACATCCAAACCTACAACACATCGCACCCTGTTCTCAGTTCATATCTTTGCAGGGTTGTAAGAAATAACAAACTCACCTCATCAACCATACTAGTAACCACATCCTTTAAAGAGCCTTCCTCTACTCCTTTTAATATGGCAAATATTTCTAGATGCTCTCCGACCTGCATAAAGTTAATTTAGTCAATGAAAGAATCAGCATAATAAATGATGTAAAATATAAAGATTTTTAATTAAAAAACTCCAAAAACACCTCAATAAGATCTAGAAAAGGCTATCACCTATAGGACCTACAGATCTCTGCCTTGGTAATATAAAATTCTAACACATTATTCTCTAGGTAATGGCACTCATAGAACTTCCTTAACAATTTAAATTGATATGCACCCATAAAAATCAAATCAGCCACGGCATTCTATAATCATGAAGGTCAACTCTCTATAAAAATATTTTGAAAGAAATTAATGACACAACGAGGATCCAATGATTGAAAGACTAAAATGGCTCTGAGCCACAGGATGTAAGGCGCACCACAAAAATCTCTCCAGGCACTGAGGTGGCTAGAGATAGTCCTACATAAAAAGCATATAGAACTACTCCCATATATTGTTCATAAATTAGACACTAAGCTTTTGCTTATCCACCTACACCCCAATTCCCCTTCTTCCAAGAATGCATCCAACTGAAATAAGAAAATCCTCTACAGAGAAAAATGCCTTTAACAATAAACATACTGTAATAGAACAAGCATCCAACAGTTATAATTAGTCACTCTACAGAGAAAAATCAAATAAAAATCCTTTTACTTACAGTCAATTCTGGAAAGAGTATATCATTTTGGGGGCAGACACCCAAAACCTTCCGTATCTCATCCTACACAGCAGGAGTCAAAAATTGAATTAACAAAATATCAACAAATTATTAACAGGAATTCTCCTACATTTCAGGTAGTAGATAGCCTTCTGATTACAATCAGAAAAGACATCTTCGTGTAAATACTCTCAATTAAAGATTCATACTTCAAGTTTTACATTCTACAGAAGCATGTGACTCACCTTTGTGATTATATACATGGGTCAAGATCAATCAACCATTCAAGATTAACAAAAATGCTCATAATCCAACAGTCAAATTAATAAAAACCAACTAAAACTAAATGTTATTAGCTAATAAAAGCTCACTAAATTTCACACCAACCTAACCAATATTGGAGGACGATTAGGACTCTCGGGATTCAATAAACTAAGGCAGACAACTTCAACTTACAATATCAGTTAAAATACTCTTTCCAAACACCAAAGCATCCCCTGAAGTAGGAGGAAGAAGACCAACTAGCATTGAGATTGTCGTGCTTTTCCCAGCTCCATTGTGCCCTTTAAAATATATAAATAAATATTAATCCAGTAGAACAAATTAAAAAAAGACATATCTGTTAGATTGATAGAATATCTGATGTTAGATTGATAGAATATCTGATTAATATCTGTAATTATTCTATCAATCTAACATCAGATATTCTATCAATCTAACAATATCAACAAGCATTAAGGTTTTCTTGTAACTGTTTTTTTTTCTGAGACAAAGCTTAACAAGAGTGGATGCTAAGATTTACCCCTGAAACAACCAAAAGACCAAAAAAAANCAAAAAAAAAAAAGTAGCAAGAAAAAAAGGGCACTAATTCTTTTCGCAAGACAGAACTATGAAGTACAATTACTGAAAAGATGTTTGACTTGGGAAAACTAGTTTTTTCAATATAAGGGAACAACTCACTTAGACCCAAGAGACAATTTACCATTATCAATTATCAATACATCAAGCATACATGAAGATTAAATTAGAAATTTACAATATAAAGATTATTTATTACAGTTAGAACTATACCAAAATCTGAAATGTCACACAGAAGCAAATAACCAAGATAAAGAACACACCTAAAAGAGCAAGAATTTGATTTTCATACAACGTAAGCCGTAATGAGTTCACAGCACAGCTATCCCCCTTTTTAGAAGCATACACTTTATGTAAATTCCTAATTTGAATGCACCTAAAAGGTTTCAAAAAGCACAAATAAAAAAATGAGACAGACATGAGATATCCAACCAAATCATAACTGATGCACTTGTGTTGTATAAGACAAACCTGCCATCAAGCTCCTGTTGCTTCATGTCCAAGCTTATTGCTTCTATAGCAGGTCTAAATGTATTTTCCCCCGCAAAATATCCATTTGATTTGGAAATCTTGTCAGAAACTTTTTTGTCAAAACTGGAGGAACAATCTTTTACAGCCGGTTTCTTCCTCCAAAAGCCTTGTCGGAAAATAAAGCTCCATGAGTATTGCAATCCATACTCCCTTGGAAGAACCTTCATGATGAGAAAAAGAACATTGGAATCAGAAAATTTTCAAATATTAGAAAGACTTGTATGCATGTTTTACCCTGGTAAGCAGTGTATTGAAATGGACTTCTTGACAGATGCCGGCTTCCACTCAGGGAAAGGAAGAAGTAATACAATATAGAATCACACTCCCATTCTAGACTAATCAAGCAAAAATCAGAGGGTATTTTCAATTAAACAAAGCCATACCTTATCAAGATAAAGACCAATTGCACAATACAGCAGCGTATCAAGCAGCATCATTAGAAGACAAACCAAAAAATTCACTCCAGATGATTCCTGTAAGATTACTATCTTAGAAAATTAGTAGACCAAAACTAGGTAAAAGTAGTAAAGAAAAAGGTCCCAATGCTGAAACTTACTCGCCATATGTTGCTCCAGCGAAGTCCAACATGAGCACGCTCATAATCAGCAAAGTTGATAGAGCCCAGAGCAAAAGCCGTAGGTGAAAGCAAAGAAGCAAAAATCTTCAAGACACTGAAGTTGCCAACCTCAAATCAATTAACTCTGCAATAATATATATTAAATTTTGGAAACAGAAAAAGTACTAATTGTAAGAAGCAAAAACACTTACATAGAGATTGTCTCATCATATACAGTGTAATAAGGAAAAAAGGCACCAAGAAAAGAAAGGGTTCCAACTGCTACGGCTGTTTTGGCCCGTGAGAAGAATGTTGATATAAAAAATGATAGCATAATTGCACTAAGCCCAAAAAGGAAGAAATATGCAAACACCAATGTCTTATCACTATACTTGAATAAATTGTCCATGGTGCAAGCTGTGATGATCGCAGAAGAAAGTGCAAACTGTAAAGAAAGAAAATTTTATACAACAAATGAGAATATAATTTATTGTTCTAGGAAAAGGAATGAAGAGTCATCTCAATATCAGCAATCTAACAATTTACAACTCGAAAATTACTTGGCTCTGGAAATCGCATAATGAAATTAGAGGAAACCCAGAGAAGCTTCTCGCATTTTGATATTAGATTGGCAAAGATGGCAACAAAAACCTCTACTATCCAGATTTTCTTGAGATATATATATATAAAAGGTTATTGCCTCTCACCTGATTGCTTCAATGTTTAAGTTTAGATAAAGCTATGAAGCAGCTTCACCTTATTCACTTTCTAATTTATATTTTTTATTGGATAGAACAAAAAAGAGTGAGAGAAATAATAATGGGAAAGGAGAGTAAGTGAGCTTCATAACATAGAGGAAAGCAAAGAAACCAACATAAAGAAGGGAATCATTAATATTAAGAGAAATAACAATGCTGCCCAATCCTAAATCATATCTGATAGTGAAACATCCCTTGAAAAACAGTTAACAGTTAGCAGAAGAACACCATTGAGATGCAAGAGATAAGACCCTTTCCCTTAAATCATTTAGAAAAAACACACTTAAATTTCAGACAATTCTTTGACAACCAGATACACCAAATCACAGTGAAGACTACACACTGCCACCAAACTTTACCATCTTTTTTAATACCAAAGTGTTCACAATGGGTCATTAAAACTTGTCCCACATTGTCCTAGCAAACCCAACACTGTCCAAACATACTAAACAACTTATTTGAAATTAAGTTGCCATACTAATAATACCTATTTATTCAACCCATAAAAGGAGAGGTGTGTTGAACTATACTTTGGTCAGAATAATACCAAGTAAGCTAGAAAAATACACGTAAAATGTAACAAAGGATACGGCGAAATAATTACCTGCAAGGCATAAGTTATAAACCAAGAGAGATGGAACACACCATCTTTCAGGCCCATCATGTAGAGTCCTTCCTTAATTTTCTGTTCCTGAAATTTTGGATCAACATATTGGGTAAACGACTCAATCCGAGCGGATAGATATCTACATCACAAATTATTTGGAAAAAGGTTTGATGAAAATGAAAATTTGAAAGCACGCATATATAGCAAACTCTGAAGGGCATAGATTAATAAGCCATCAAATTTTAAATATCACGTCACCAAACCTTCTCAAACACAGAATAACTGATTAGTCGAGAAATTGGATAGAGGAATCCCAATAAATACCTGCAATCCAAGTGCCAGATAAAAGGTATAACTTATTAGACATAAGGCAAAAAAAATAACCTTTATGAATAGAATAATGTAAATACAATATAAATTATAGGAGAGAAGCTTACAATATTCCCATGAATTTTTTTACGATTGACTGGAACTGGTCATCAGTGTACTGTCGAGTGGGAAATGGAGCCATTCGTATGTGAGTCGGGCTAAACATAGTCCATGGACCTTTCAAATTGCGATCAGTGCCATTGTAGTGAGGCAGAGGATATTCTACACTTTCAGTGATGGGGTTGATGTCAGACTGCTGAGAAATGAATATTATGAAGGAATCAACCACTTGCTGGAGCTGCAGAAAATATTAACTCATTAAAATATGAAAGCTTCACAATGAAGGCTCAAATTTGAAAGAGATCCATGCAAGAGAAGGGCACAGAAGCAAGATTACAAAAAGGTTACATGTCCAATTCACTGAAAATACTGACTTCATTGTTTGAAATAATTTATAGATTATAACATATCATCAATCATCAACGAGCCTAAGCAATAGACTCAAGTACCTCTTAATTTTAAGAAAAAAGAATTCGGCTGAATTTTTTATTGAAGAGAAAAGAACAAGAAATTATGGTATTAGGAATATGCCAGGAGATTAATATTTCATCCAACAATCTACACACAACTAATTTCCATGTGTAGAAACCCCCTAAAAGGAATGAGTTATCTTGTGGCAAACTCATTTGGAAATCTAAGGCTCCTTCTAAGACAAAATTTATTTTACTAGTAAAAGCAGACAAGGCATATGTTTAAAAAAAAAAAAANAAAAAAAAAAAAAAAAAAAAAAAAAAGCTATATGGAAAGAAGATGTTGAAAATGGCAGAAAGACAAAAGGAAAATAACACAGGAGAGACATCAGCTTGGCCAATGTTTGGTCAGCCTCTCCGGTGAAGTGTGTACAAAATTTTTGGTATTGAAAGATCAGTAGGAATAACACCAAAAAGATTTCCTTAGAATCATTTCCAGAATCAGCAGATCCCCCTGATTAGATGTTCTCCTCTATTTCTTCCCTAAACAACCCTCTTAATCATAGGTGTTTCACTATGGAAATTATTCTCTGATTAGTCAACTGCATAAGAATAAGGGGCTCAAGACTCTTGTGACATGCAGCCTCTGCAGGGTATATGACCAGAAAGAACTGCTTGCACCAAAAGTGTAATTTATTCTCTGAAATGATGGAAGAAAAGTATCGTGTTCTTGGCATACCATGTGTTCAACTCATGTTTTCCTCAAGAGGTGCCTCTATCAATATTCAGAGACTGCTTCTTTGCATTCAAGATTCCTTTATCTGTTTCGGCACATATGTTGCTTTATTTTTATTTCTTTAGGGATATATCTTATCCTCCACACTTAAATTCTTATCTCTCAGATAAAATTTCTTCTTTGACTAAAACAAAAGAGAAATAATAAAGTGGAACATACAGTCAAAAATCCACTGAAGCTGTATTGCATTGTTGGTATGGCACTGACACCAAGTTCCAAGTCATGAAGAAAAGGGCCATTTGTGTCCATTATGGTTTTAACATCAGGAAAACCAGAGAAAGCCCAAGTATGATTGAGGCGTATGCTATAGTCAAATGACTGAGGGCCTTGTTCATGAAAAACAATTGCTCCTTTGATTTTGGGATTTGAACAATTCCTGAACAGGAGGAGAAGAGATAAAAATTAACGTGTAATAACTCATATTTCTGACAACAAAATAAAAATTAATGTAGAAACATAAAAGACAAAAATACTACAAATTCTCCTCTCCTTACTGCATATATCCAAAAAAGAGTCGCCACTAAAAATAAAGTTAACCTAAAATATCTGAATAATGTTACTTATCCAGTGAAGAATATATAAGACCTGTACCTAATCATTTAACATAAGTTTTTTAAAAAAATGAAAGCACAAATTAGCACAAACCAACAATCAGGGAAACTCAATATCAACAGTCTAATAACACCACAATCTTTATAAACAGGAAGAAGGTTGCTGACATTAACAAATACCATAATGTAACTATTGTGAATGTTTTATCCAAGAAACAAAAATTTATAGTGAAGTAAACCAGAATATATATAAGGAAATAAATACTTTGCAAAACTATTAACTCTGCGACTGCATAACTATGGATAAATCTCACAATATATAAACCCATCTAGACGGACCAGTTTAGTAGTTTATATCCTCCCCCAATCAATACAACATATTATAATTTCCTCCAACTATGCCACTAACACATCTTTTACCTGTTAATAAACCTGAAAATCCATTCTAAAGCCTTCTTTAAAAAGATCTTACCTTGGCTGATTGCAGGTACCATAATCATAGGAGCGAATGTAAGTTTCCAGCTCTAACTCATCTTTGTATACTCTACTGACAAGCTGCAAATAATACTCGAAAATTAATCAGCTCAATTCTTGATATTTTTTGTAAGGAAGATCAATGGAGAACACATATACATAGTTTAAAGTTTGCTATAATTATTATGGAACAATAAAAAGTTTCAAGCGACTTAGCTTGGAGGTACACGGTTACATGAGCCCTGGACAGTTAAAACCTATTCTAAACTATTGAATTGACTTCTATGAACATGAATTGTATTGTGCCATTGCAATGCACATTTCTATATATAGCTTATTCAGTCTCTCCTAAAACCAAAGTAATAAAAATTCAATTTTGATGTTCTAAAGGTAGAAAATAACTAGAAAAATAAATGTTACATGTTTACTTGACTCAACACCGATGTTGTTCCCTCTACAAGAATTTTAGGAACTTTTGAAATGATGGAAAACAAAAAGTGCAATCTCAAACACCTGCAAAGCAACTTTACGTTAATCTTAAAGAATTTCTCTGAAAAGTTGTGTGCTTTAATGAAAGTGAAAGTAAAATGTTCATGTTGCTAATGAGTTAAAGGTATAAAGAAGAACAGAGGATTGAACAGAGGTAACAAAATAAAAAGCTTGACCATGTATACTAATGGTAGAGGGGCATTCAACCACAATATGGCTCAAACTGTTGGGGGGGGGAGGAAGTCAAAGTTACTTGGCAAGAAAGAGAAAATAAAAATATTACACTATTCTAAAAAGGAAAAAGAGGTCATAAAGCCAGATGCATTAATATAACAAAGGGGTACCTTCAAGAGGGGAAATTTTATAGACATTATGTCTATCATCTGCTCAGTCTCCATTGTGTCAGGGGCAAAAGCTAAATACTCTCCCTTAGTGAACAGTAATTCCAAAACTTGTTGGAAGTTAGGAGAAATACCTCTGCCCACTTCCACATACATTTTTTCTTGAATGTGCCTGTTCCATTTTCATACAAACATCATGCCAAACAAAATATTGATTGCAAAATAAGTTCATTTATTTCCTTCTCTTTCCCTCCATATGGTTCAGGTAGCGAAAGCCAATCAAAATTATTATCGTTGCAGAAATCAAATTTAAATAAGATATCAAACTTCTGTACTCTGCTTCGTTATATGTATTCCTATTTAGAAGAACATATAGAAAAAAGAAAAACGCACAAAAGAATAAACGTCAAATTAATAGAAAAAGGAAGAGTAAATAACACTTACGGCTGAGCCGGATGAACTTGTGTATCAACCCGAGTCCTTACAGCTATTAACAGCAACATTACTACAGTAGGGAGCAAAATCTGCAACATATTAAATGATATGTCAGAACTCTGGTATTGATCAGTCCAAATGGAGGAACATTTGAAAAAAGGAAAGTGATAACTTCAAGCCATGAGTATTCTACTCAAGAAAATCGCAAAACAGAACCATTTCAATAAAACAACCCAGATTATGAGTCTCATCATCAGTCAACCTCGAAACATAGAATGGAATGGATCATATCATACAAAACCAGTGAAATTCAGATAGATGATCACAGCACTGATCATCAGAGCACAGAATTAGAAGGAACAAGATAATCAATTGAACAAACCTCAGCGCTTGTCGCAAATGGATGACGAATTTTGAGAAGCCAATTCTTCCAAAGCATGGCCTTCAACTGTCTCGTCGCAGTACCCATGGCTGCCAACCCTAGAAGAGAAGAACTTCTTCAAACTGTAATAATGACTTCACATAAGGAAGGAATTAGGGTTTGATTGTGTGTTGGAGACGAAAGAGAAAGAGAAAGAGAAAGATAAAGAGGAAGATGAAGCTTCAGACACAGAGGTCAACAACAACTAACAAAAATGGCTTCCCGCAAATTGACGTTTATTCTTTCTTACTTTCCCTCAAGAAGTATATGATCGTTTAGTATTCTTTATACTGCTGGCCAAAAAAAAAAAAAAGTATTCTTTATACTGTATAATTTATTTATTTTTTTTAAAATGCTGTAGAAATAAATTATGAATAATTCCTCAGTATTTTAAGTTTTTTTTCCTACCAAAAAAACATAATAGACAAAATTGGCGGTAAAATAGAGGAAATTTTTTTTCTTAGAAGATTGTCGGTTATGATATGTCATCAACAACTTGCCTGTTCAGGCCCAAAAACAAAAACAACTGGCCTGTTGGATTTAGTCATTTAGTGCTTGTCGTTTTGTGACAGAAAAAATTGAACACGTGCGACGTGAAATAATTGTTAAAAAACAACGGCGTTTATTACAACAAATCCTCATGCAAGACATACAATAATATCTATACGATATATATATAAGTTGTGAGTTTTAACTTTTAAGCATATAAATATTATTTTTTGTTTCATGATATTATTTTACTTTTTGTGTTACTAGATCTCAAGATTATATAATGTAATTATGAAGCTGTACAAATTTTTAGCAATTTTTTATTTTTCTATTTTATACTATTATTTCATTTAATTTTTTATATTAGTAAAGTGAAGAAAATTACTTGTTTTCTTTCTTTTTTCTAGTTTTTAAGAACTGGAAAAAAATATTACTGTTTGACTCCAAATAAGCCATCTATCAATAAAGAAGAGTTCTTTTTTTGTGTGTGTGGCTTGAATAAAGAAGAGTTTTTACTTTTTACTCTCAAATAGTAGCTTCTACTATCCATAATATCCGTGTGGTCTCTGGATCTCTGTTAGTTAATTAAATGAAATTAAATGCGTACTTTTTTGTGGGTGGGAATTAAATGCGTACTTTAATCTAAAAATTACATATACTACTTTCACCAAGTAATTAATTATACAAAAACATAAACTGATAAAAGCATGCAAGCGAAATTTTAGTAACTAAAAACATTATTGTGAAATATATAAAGTAACAATTCAGTTATCATTGAATTAATGATTAAATTTTTAAAATATTAAAATATAAAATATAATATTTAAATTAATTAAATAATATATTTATTAATCACTTTCGTATATTAAAAAAATATCATTTGATTTTTTCAAAGATTAATAAATATATTGTTTAATTTTTTTAAGAATTAAATTATATATTTCAATTTTTCAAAATTAAATTATTATCTTAATATTTGTTTAAAAATCATAATTGTTAAATTAACATAGTGGAAGATAGGTTAGATGGGTAATAAGATATTATAATTAATTAAGCAACCCCGAACGGAACAAAGAGCCTCGTGTCAATGTCCAGGTTGTTAGTTGTCACATTTGGAATGATGATAAACTGATAAAGTCTTCAGATCATTTAATTGGACAAAAACAACGTTACAGATTTTTTTGAAAATTTTATATTATATTTAACTATTTTATTATTCACATATACAAACTAACATTCAAACTCCAAAAATATAGATAATAAACTTTAATACTTTTTTTTTACTATTAAACGTAAGAAAGTTACCTGCTACTAGGTCGTGTGGTCTGGTCGATGGAGTGGACCCATCCTCTATCTTCAAAAGCTCCCTTATTCTAAGCACATGTTGTGTTGTATCTTATAATAATAATAATAATAATAATCATTATTATTATTATTATTACTATTATTATTATAAGCTCCCTTTATTTTTATTGTTTATATGTTTACATTTATAAAATGAATAATCTTGTTTTTTATTAATGACAATAGGAATTAAGAAATTTGAATATATTAGTTCACATTAGGTGGGACATTGACACATTTGAGAATTTAAAATGGGCGTTTCTATGAAGGATTGATTTTAAACTTAAAGAGAAAATTCACTACACCAAATCAATTAATTAATTTATGAATAACTAAAATATATAAAGCAATTCATAAATTATTACAATTATCAATGATTTAGATATTAAGTCAATTTTAAGGACAAAAAAAATTAGTATCAATTTAAGAATAAAAAATATTAATTTAGTATAAATATAAGGACAAAAAGTATAAAATCAGTCTCAAAATTAAATAGAATTGTGATCCAACGGCGACCATGACACCATATGATCGTACATATCTAAAACATCTATTTTTTGGATTTTGCTACAAATAATTTGATTTTGCTTCCGATGGTAAAAGATTATTTTAAAGTTAATATGTAAAAAAAATAGATTGCAGAATTTGCTGATGAGACCACATATATACTCCATACCTACTGAGCAGTGAGCAATGAGGATACATATTTTTTAATAAAAGTGAAAGCGAAAATATTTACTATTTTCGTATTACTAGTGTGATGATAATATTGATTGAAATATATTGTTTGACCGTGTATATTTTTTTTTTTTTGAAAAAAAATTAAATCACCAAAACGAAAGAAAAATGAAAGATAAAAGGAACAATTGAAGTACAGAAAACAAAATGATGGGAGAGCATAATCCAATGCAAATGATTGCAAGCAACATCTATGGGATATGGTATTATATTTATATATATAATTTTTTTTAAAAAAATATTTTTTATTATTAGACTAATGGAGTAGAGTTTCAAAATCAATATCTATATCCGAACTCTACGATTTTTATAATATTTTTTTTAAGTAACTATTTATTATTTAATTTTTTTTGTTGCTAAATTGACGGATTTGAAGAATGATGGTTTGTAATAAATCAAATGCATATTAGTTCATACTTATAAGTAATTAATAGGTGTAATTATAGCCTTTTCCTTGGTTGTAAAAGAGGTAAGTATAAAGTACATTTTTTTATTAAAGAGGTACATGAACACTCTTAAAATAGAGGAAACAAAATTGGCATACAGATAAAGATAACCCTGATATTATTAGAACGTCCAATTTAAGGTGTCCATTTCACGATGACTCAAACCCAACCATGAGTTTTGGTGAAATCTACAATGCAGCAACTTGGGATGTATTTGGATAAGATTACATAATTGGTCTATGTGAATTGGTCAAATACTAATTAATTTGATTTACAAGAAGTCAATGAAACTTGAGTTTCTTGGAAATGTACATTGTTTGTTGTTTAAAGTTTTCCTAACACTTATCACCAAGATTCATTTAGACAATTTCTTAAACATAATTTTTGTACCATTTTTGGACGTCTGTCTTGTATTAATGGACTTACCTTCTGGCCAAAAATATGAATGGACTAACCTTAGATGCAAATATGCATATAAAAATCTATCGTTTCAGACAATCAAAAAGATATTCCAAAAACAGAAGACAACCAGAAAAAGGTTTGAATAGAATTAACAACTTTCATGCAAATTAATTAATAATGATACCATTACTCTGGCTCTGGCAATTCCTCCTCAAATTCTGTACACATCAATGAAAAAGAGATTCCCTATTAGTGTAACTATTTGTTATTTTCTATATATGACTGAGGCATCAACTAATACATCTGGATTTGACCCCCACAAAAAAAAAAAAAAAAGAAAGAAAAAGAAAAACTAATACATCTGGATAGCCAGAAAAGATTTATTTTAATCCTAAATATATCATCAATGCACAAGAGAGATCTTCTCTTTCCTATAATCTCCAAGGATTACAAATAGCCTGCAAAAATCAAGCCTTCAGAAATTTATGCGGTTGCTTGATACAAAGAGGTGAAAAAATGGGCCCATTCCAATTAAGCCGATATTGCTCTTTGTAAAATCAGAGATCCAAAAGGGATGTACAGTCACTCCTCTGGCTGAAAAATATTGAAAGTTGAACTAGCCTCAGTTTTCGTAACCTGCATATCATTTCATATGTTCTTGGTGAGGTGAATCTACATGGAAAAGCAAAAAGTAATTATTTTTTTCTTACCATACAGTCGTCTGGGACTGAAGGGAGATGTATATATATATATAATTTTGTGTCATTATGGTCAGATAAGTTTTTAATGCCAAAAAATGCTGCTTTCCCTGACATCATTGAATACTAATCGGGAATTTGAAGTAACATACTTATATATTGGTGCAGCCCGTCTCCAGTCAATAAAAATAAGTCTTAAATAATAGTGATGTATCTACAAATCACAACTATCAACCATGTAATTTCAGATTTCATACATGCTTTCTCCACAGCTTCCTGTCAGCATAGTAGAACACAGTACCATTTATGATAAAAATAAGGACTAAATTTAGGTAAGGTTCTTTATATTTTTATTATAAGGTTCTCCAATGAATATATGACACGTGACAAATTTGATATTTATATGCTCTATCATAACGGCTAGACATTATAATGTAATTTCAATCCCCGAAAGAAAACAAAGCATTGGAAGATATACCAACCTCAGTTGTACGAGAAAGGCCAGCAGGAAGTATAGGAACAAGAGAAGTCCAGAGAACAGGATCTACTAAGGGATCAATAGTATTATAGGTTGTCAAAAGCGGTGCAGATAAGAATGAAGTCAACGGGTATACATTTCTTTGTATAGACAATGCCCCACCCACTCCCATTGCAATGTCAAGTCTTTCGTCGTTACCATCATGGTTTGATGATTGCTCAACTGCCTTTCCATGGTCCAACTTATTGATGTTATTTTTGTTTTCATCGTCATCATTGTCGGTATAATTTTCTTGTCTCTTTGACACCTTCTCTTGCAGGCTCTTGTAGGCTGCTGATCGTGAGAGGATACTTAAGGCAGAGAGTGCAGAACTTTTGTGCTTTTTCCCATCATGGGGTAGGCCTAACTGTGGCATCTGGTATGGTTCCGTAGGTTGGTGTCCCTGCTCCAGTGATTTAAACTCACCAAAAATATCTCCAGCACATCCATGCCTTTTTTCTTCAGACAATTTTGTTCCAGCATCAGATTGGCGGTTCTTATTGGATCCCCACCATTTGATGTAACTAGTTAAATCGATCTTTCTTTCTATGCAAAAACCACTTACATATTCACTTTCAGCTGCTGAATCATCACCTGTACCTTTAATTTGGTAAAACAGTGAGATAGTTCGAAGTGATCAGCAGATAAAATAGGTGGAATAAATAGAATTCATGCAGCAGTACATTTTTCAATTGATAAACATAGTTAAGAATGTGATTGCACACTCTGTTCAATGGAAAACTGTTTCAAACTTGAAAATTAATTACAACTTACTATAATGTATACTATTGAAGTAATCAGATCCAGCCATACGGCCGTATGATGGCTCCCATCGACTGCATTTTTGGTACCACCACATGCAACATGAAATTCAGAATAGAAGTCAACAGTCAAATCCATGTCAGATAGCTATACTACTTCATACAAAAGCTGCAACAAAGTCAATAAAGGCAAAATCTTGTTTTATATATATATATATATATCAAGCAGTGTGCGGATCAATGAGGAACTAACTCAATACACAGGTCCAAATAGATATGTTTATAGATAAAACTTGGTTAGCCATAATTTCTGTATGAACAAACATAAATGATATTTCCAGATAAATATTTAATAAATAATATAACGTAATTGGATTCTTTTAAAAAAAATAAAATTGATGTTCACGATAAAAGCCACCAGTCTAAATTTCCAAATAAAGAATGAGTGTTACCAACAATCCTATAACAAACTCCATTTACTCTATCTTAGAGAAGTTTGTAAACCAATTAACAAAGACAATAGAAAGTTATTAGTGTGAGTGCACATGTGCGTATGTGATGCATCTTGCATCATTATCTGATAGATCAACACCTGGAGAGTCCACGATATTTTGAGAGTCCCCTTGAAAAACCACTGCTCTTTCTGCATGAAGCATCCCATATAAGTAACAATTAGGTTTCAGCAGGTAAGAAATTTTCTAGTGAAGTATACTTTTTGATAAAGTATATACACACCGTCGCAAAGATGCAAGGTATTCCTCTCTTGAAACATTTTGCATTTCTTCAAGATCTCTTGTATAATCAGTCACCTACACAGAAACAAATTAACAACAGAAATACATATTAATGACAAGTGAACAATTGGAGTGCCTTTTTGCACCAGAGAGTAACGTATTTATACCCACATAGCAATAGGAAAACAAAGAGCACTTAAAAATAATAAGTGTTTCTCTACCAATTTTTCAACATGAGCATAACTATCCAAGCAATCATCTTACTGGAAAATTAATAAGAGTCCCAGGACCCCAGTATTTCAGAGCAGCAAGGTCGTATGCTCTCGCTGCAGCCTCCTCATCATCATATGCTCCTGTGAAAATATCATGAAAAATAATAAGTGCCAATATTAAATGACAGCAATATAAAAGAAAACATGCAGCAAAAATAATATCACAAAAAAAATAAGCACCAAGGAAAGGAAGCACCACATGACTATCTTACCCAAGTAGACTGACATCACGAACGAGCCATTGTCCAATCAATTCATGCAGGAAGAAGAACAAAATGACATAAGAAATTGAATAATGTGTAAGACACTAATATCACACATGCTCAACTATATCTTTATAAACACAAAGAGACAGTTAAGGAAAGGCAGAGAAGAAAAATACCTTGTTTTCCTTTTTTATTCTGATTCTGGTTCCATGTACTCTTATCCCAAAGATGGGCTTCATAACGACCAGTCCATCTATGCCTATTCAACAAACCAGAAGAATGATACTATGCTCAAAGAAGCTACTGCATTTCAAAGTAGTGCAAAAGAAGACTTGCAGGATAATTGAAACAGTATAAACTATGTTATAAATAGTTCAAGACAAAAAGCAAATCTGAGAAGTTTTTCAGCTCACAATGATCTAAATCTAACGTCTAATAAAAAGGTGAAAAGGCACCCAATAGCAGAAAAATGATAGCATCGGGGAGATGACTTTCGAATTAACTGCTTCTCTTTTAGTTAGTTGCTTCCTGCCTTGCACACAAACAGTTTCACTGGTTTGTTAAATACGCAGAGATTTAACAACTCTTCTTTGCCTCATATGATGGTTTTGCTATACACTCACATGGCTTTTAGTTATGGTCTATGGACTTCAGGTGATCCAAATTGCCATTGAATTTCAATTTTATTCCCTGCCAAAATCATGTAGTTTTTTTTTGTCTTTTCGGGGCTATATCATCTTCATATACTAATGTTTCATTTTGTTATTGATTCTGAGCTTTAAGTGAGGGCTTCTTAATTATAACTAGAATATGGGTGATTTATTTAAATTCTTATCACAATTATGCTTAGTACTTCACATTTATTTGTTATATAGTTTGTTATTTTTTACGATCAAGCAAATTATGGTGATGAAACCCTGTGTAAAACACAAAAACCTGTTTCAAGATTTCTGTTGTTAATGCTCGAATCATGAGTTGCCATTGTTCGACAATGAGCCCGGGCTGATGATTCGTTGTTAAAGACACATCAAAACGCAGTCTAATCAATCGAATTTTAAGCAATTAAGTGAAATTAATTATTACCACTTATCGAGAAGCAAAAACGGAGGGTAAAGCGCACGTAAAATCACCACCCAATCGATTTACAACTATATATACCAACTGAATCACTTTCTCAGAAAACAAACAGAAACTTAGGCACTGTACCTAGTGACACCACGGTATATGGAACTGCGTTTCCCAGCAGCACAAGGAGGCATCTTACTGATCCGCTCTTTGGCTGTACATCCTCTTTCTTTCTTCGCTTTCTTCAATCCTCTATACAGTAAGAGCTGATCGTTCGCCATCACTGCTTCCGAAGCCTCTGCACCGCCGCCGCCGCCGCCGCCGCCGCCAACTTCCGACTTGGCAAGATCGGAGGAAGAGGAAGCCATGGCGAATCGAACCCTAACCCTAGAATAGAGAGAGATGCTGAAAGCTGAGGGAAATAGTTCAGTAATCAGTGTGTATATGTGTGTGTTTGTGCTTTGGATGGTATTTTTGATTTACAGTGGAGGGAGTGGGAAAAATTGCGAAGAATGAGAAAGAGAGGTTAGAGTCAAGAAGTAACTCTAATTACGGATATAACCTTGTCTTGTTTTAAAATGACGAATGGGTGATTTGGTTCTGTAGCAATGTGGAGAGAGAGAGTAACGGCTAGGACAGCTTGAGGGTAATTACGTCATTTAATGTATTTTGAAAGTATTATGGTGATCATGCATTGCATGTTCCGTTTGTCTGCTGGCTTCAAAGCAACAAAATTCTATTTAAGATGAGAATCCTAAGATGAGAATCGTTTGGATATATAGTGTCTTATAATTTATATTGGTTTATACTATTAATTTCATTTTTGTTTTGCCTTAAAAGAATAATATGTTATAAACCTCAAGGCTCAAACCCCCATATTAGGAAATTAACACACAAACGAAACCCCCCTCTTGTTTTAGGGAGCGAAAATTGATTGATACAGATATAGGCAAAAAAAAAACTTGAGTAATAGTAGTATTGAGAGGGAAAAAAAACTTTTCTTTTGGCAATCTTAATGCATGTAAGTGTAAAAACTAAAAACTGTTTTTAACTTAAAATAATTACTTATTGATCAGAAATCCAGTTTAGAGTGAGGTATGTGATGTTCAAAAAGCTAGATGATTGCATTTAAAAGAATGAAAAAGGTTAGAGAGACAAGGGTAATTATTGACAAGTGAAAAGGGGACTCAGATAAGAAAAAAAAAACAAAAGGGGGACTCACAGTGATATTGCTCCATGGTGTTACCGTTCGTTTCGTGGCGCCAAGTTCCGAGAAAGAGGCCAATTAAGGGTTTTAACTTACAACATCTACAGACTATATAACTCAATTGAAGTTTTTAATAATTTTGGGCTCTTCAGCCCATAAAAACGCTCATTCTAACCCACCAGGCCCAAAAAAAATAACAAAATCTGACCCCGAAAAAAGAAGACATAAACAAAAAGCGTTAGTCCCGGAGGATAGCTCTCACATTGTTCCCTTCATCCCTTGTATATGTATAATACTAATTACTAATTAGTAATTACTCCCTCTAGTTCACCTGCCATAGTTTTGGAGAATTTTATATTTTAAAATATTTAATATTTTACAAAATCAAAAAAATATTAATTATTTTTTTACAATTTTATCTCTACCTATTCTCTCTTAATAGTAATAAATATCCTTTGAAAATAGGAAAGAATAAATAAGGGTAATATAGTTTTTTAACTTAGACTTTTCTAAGTTTAAGATGAATTAATTATTTTCTTGGTCTATATACACCCACTAAATTACAACAGATATTGTGAACCGGAGGAAGTATTAAATTACTGATACACTTGGCATGTAATTGTATGTTAATATCATTTTAAAATTTCAAAAATATAAAATGAAGTATAAAATATTAGAGATTTAGTAAGTGGCTATTTTTTCTTTTATATTTTAAAATATCAAAAACAAATGAAAACTAAATAATATTCCAAAATTTTCTACTTTATATAGAATTTGTCACTCACCTCTTTTTTTGAGCTCAATTCCATTTTTTTATAGGCTTAAGTGCACTTTTGGTCACCTAACTTTCTCAAAGGTCTCAATTTGGTCCCTTAACTTTTTTTGTTGCAGTTTTGGTCCCCTAACTTTCGCAAAGGTCTCAATTTGGTCCCCTAACTTTTTGTTGCAATTTTGGTCTCCTAACTTTCGCAAAGGTCTCGATTTGGTCCCTTAAATTTTTTTGTTGCAATTTTGGTCCCCTAACTCTTGAAAATGTCTCACTATTGGTCCCAAGTGCACTTCCAAGTCATGAAAACGTCTCCGCATAATGGTCCTTTTTTAATTCACTTCACCCATATTTGTCACGTCATCAGCCTGTCAAATCGGCACTAACGGAAGATAATGGATGGAAAAAATACACTTGGGACCAATAGTGAGACATTTTCAAGAGTTAGGGGACCAAAATGGCAACAAAAAAAAGTTAAGGGACCAAATTGAGACCTTTGCGAAAGTTAGGGGACCAAAATTGCAACAAAAAAAGTTAGGGGACCAAATTGAGATCTTTACGAAAGTTAGGGGACCAAAATTGCAACAAAAAAGTTAGGGGACCAAATTGAGACCTTTGTGAAAGTTAGGGGACCAAAAGTGTACTTAAGCCTTTTTTATATAATTGGGCTATAGAATGTTCCAAGTTTTTTCAAGTTTCAACTATAAAATAATTCTCTTAAAAAAAATCTTTTTTATGGTACAAATAATATTTCAACCAATCAAAGATTTTAACTTTTAGTTGGCCAAAAAAAAAAAAGATTTTAACTTTTAAAATCAAAAACCTTTTTTCACAGGGTATAAGAACCAATCTTCCTTGCCTTCCGCCTAATAACAAGGACAAAAACAATCAGATGTAGTTCATTCCTGTGTTCCTAAATGCGAGTAACATGTCACAGATAGAAGAACTTCATAGTAATTAGTATTACAGGAGGATGTACAACAAATTCTTTAACAATGCAGTTGAGACTGCCCAAGTAAATATACCTATACAATTAAATAGAAAAACATCATAGACATTATTTCTTATATGTCCAAAATTAACTTCATATCTACAATCTTCAATATTTCAAATGCAACAATACTCCTTACCCCAGGCTGGAAAATTAACGTCAGCTGCGCAAAACTGTTGTTCCAAGATTAGTGCTCACGTTAAAAGATGAGATCCAGATAACTGGCTTGTGGAAACTTGATCCCTACATTTTCTTCGCATGGAGTCTGTACAAGTTTATGTCCAAAATTAACCTTATTACGCTACGCATCCCTTAATAGTTGCAGTAATTATCATGGTCCAAGTATATAAACTAACGTAAAAAAAAAATCTTAAGCTATGCAAACAAAATCAACAAGGGTATGGTTAAACAAAAACGTTTGCTTTCAGGAAAATTACCAGGCCCCTCCTCTTTTGGTAATTAAGAGAACAGGAACACCAACCATACTAACAGTATGTATGGAATGGCCTATATTGATCATAGATCACATAAAAAAAATGTATTGGAATTTTAAAATATAGAAGGCTCGAGACAATTTAAAACATTTTTTGGCTATCATTATTGACTGAACAAAAAAGATGGAGGAGGAGTGCTAGAATAAGCTGTGCTTGTACCTATCATCCCCCACCTTGTCCGCCACATGCTTCAAAACCCCAAAGTTCATTGAATGATATATATTATAACATGGAAAAATTCTGTATGTAAGCAAGCTAGGGCACACACATGCATATAAGAAAAGCATAATATCTCATAATGATGTAAAAAGTAAAATTCATACCAAGTCTTTCTTTTATGATCGCAGCATTTTCCTTTCCACAGCTTTTACGGGCTAATGAGGAGATATCATAGCACATGTCATATGATGGATGAATTCCTGCATCATCCATCCATTGCAACACCTGCATCAAGAACTTGCTTTAATTTTCCCAGGCACTTGGAAAACTGATACTTTTAATTACTAGATAGATATAGATATAGATATAGATATAGATATAGATATTTTGCTGCATCTTTGACTTGTAGTCGGGAAAGAACAAGAAAATTACAACCTATACAGTTTTGAACTTGCAATGGTGTGGAAAAGAAAAGTATTAAACCATATGACCATCAAATATTGTGGGAGTCTCCACAAGATCAGCATTAGTGGCATCGGAGGAATTTTGGCAACAAGAGTCCATATTTAATAAGTTAAACCTCTTATATTTGTTCCAATTAGTCAATTACACAGCTATAGAACTATATGCAACAAAACCGACAAAATGTCAACTATACAAGATAGAACCTAGAAGCTGCATGTATCATTAATATTAAATATTCAAGGAGATACACGAATTCCTGAAAAGCAGTACGTGCAAGAACAAGAAGGCAATTAATAACTACCTCTAAGCATTTCCTCCAATTTCCAGAGTATAAAAGGTTCTTTAACAAAACAGAATAAGTACTGAAGCTAACGTCAGCACCTGATGCCACCATTTTGTAGAACAACTGCACATATGAAAATAAAATTATTAGAAGACAAGATATTGACAGATGAGTAAACTCAGAATTACTTAATACTCAACAGAGAAAAGATATCTTAAAAAAAAGGTAGCAGCAAAACATATGAAATTTGCATGGTAACAATTAGGTTAAACATTTAGGAGACAATTCAATACCTTCATCATAGTCTCAGTCTTTCCACATTTCCCTAAGAAATGAAGCAACTGATTAATGAGTCCAGCAGAAGTTAGAGGAAGCGAAGGTTCTATATACTTGATCAGCTCAACAGCTGTCCTCCAATCCCGTAGTCTTATAGCAAAACACAAATTTAGTAAGATAGAACCAAAAATACAATAAAATAAAATTATTGCAACCAAAATAACATACAGAAAAATATATCACAATGCAAGCAGAGGAAAAAAAGAATAAAAATGAAATATCCAAATATCCTAGTTGAAAATTGAAAAGCGACCAAAGGATGTGTTTCAACTTTAAATGAACAAAACTTTAACATGAAAATCACATATTATAGTTCAGAAATATACTTTCCAGTAAATGACAGACCAAATATACCAAAAGGGAGTGGGCAAATCAAGTTTCTTCAAATTTTGTTTGACAAATGAAGTCCTTCCTCAGCTTATATATCAATGAACGTGGCATGCAACATGCTCCTAACTGAAAATAATATTATCTATCAAAATTTTGCATCAGGGTAAAAATGCACAATGACGCCTTGATCAGGAAGATAATAAGCAAAGTTCGGAGTGGATCAGCATAATTTAGTCTAACCAGTCATTATAAGTTGATCATCCTTAGAAGTTCGGAGTTTCAAGAAGGAGAAAAACTTACAAGCTACATGCAGATACCAATTCAAAGACAACGGCATCAGTAAATGGAATATCTTTTTCTCTCATACTTTCTGCCAGATCAAGAGCCCTTCTTGGTTGGCCTCCTTCATTAAAAGCTCTCATCAGAGCCACACAAGCAATAGTATCAAGTTTGATGTCATTTGTAACCATTTCTTCGAAAAGCTCAAATGCTTTTTCCCAATGCTCTGATAAACATGTATTAGAAAAGTTACTTCAAAAGTATACATTTCTATTTACAATCCTATTATTTCATTTCTAAATAACTTAATATGTTTTTCTTACCTGCTGCATTGTATGCATGAAGCATTGCAGTATATGTAACCACATCGGGATAATATCCAGACTTTTTCATCAAATTGAATGTGGATTCTACTTCTGCGAGTTGACCCTAGAAATCAAGCACCAAAAGAAGTCAAGATACCGGAGGTTTTATAAGTACTCCATAGAACAGTAATCTAACCACAATGTACTCGCCTGTTTGCTGTAGGCACAGATGACAGATGAATAGACCTCTTTGGACAAAGGAAGTTTCAAATGCATCATCTCCTCCGCAAAAGATAGTGCCTCACTATATTTTGACATCTTACAACAACCACTAATCAACACAGTGAAAGTAACAGAATCAGGTTTAACTTTCTTCTTCTTCATAGAATTATACAAGCCGACAGCTTTGTCATATTCACCCACATTCATGTAGCTTCCAATTGCTGAATTATATGCAACTGTGTTCAATTCAATGCCTCGCATCTCAGCTGCTGAAAGCACTGTATCGATCTTCACCTTCTGAGTGCATCTTCCACAGGCAGCCAAGAGGGTGCATATTGAGACAACATTTGGTTGAACACCATCTTGCTCCATCTCACGCAAGACTTCAACTGCATCAGCTAACAAACCATTAGATCCATAGGCATCAATGAGTGCATTGTAGCTGACAATGTTGGGCTTGCAATTGTTTTTCTTCATCTTTTTAAATACTTCCCTAGCCTTTTGGGGTTTTTGAGATCTTCCATAAGCATTAAGCAGAGATGTATAGGAGACAACATCTGGGCGGAGACCAGTTTGTTTGACCTCATTAAAAACCAACTCTGCTTTGTCGTCCATCCCGTGAGCAGCATATGCACCAATTAGTGCATTATATGAGACAACATTAGGTTTTAGCCCTTCTGCGAGCATTGTATTGAATACAGCCTCACAATTTTCAACTTGCCCACACATAGAATACAAGTGAATGACACTAGTGAATGTTACAATGTCAGGATGACATTCTGACCTTTTCTCCTTCATAGAATTGAAAATATCAATGGCTTTCTCATATTGTTGAAGTTTTACTAGACAATGGATCACAATATTAAGCGTGATTGTGTTAGGACGAATGTGTGTTCCTTTCATCAGTTCGAAATAAGACAGAGCTTTTGAATACTGAGCCCCACTTTTAAATGCAGATAGCACTATATTGTGAGTAACAAGATCAGGCCCAATTCCATTGTCAGACATTTTCTTGCAAATATTAAGAGCTTCTTTCCAATTTCCACTGGATCCACAGGCATTTATCAAGTTGTTGTATGTTGACCGGGTAGGTGGAATCTGCAACAATAAGTTAGTGTCACAAACAGCACTCAAATTGAAAGTGCCAACGGTCAACACATACTTTTCTAATGTCTAAGTTTCTTAGAACAGTGCAGTCCTAGAACTGAATAGTACATAAGCTTACAATAGATTGGTTATGAATATCCTATATTTCAATCACTAGGTTTGATTATTTATTTCAATTGAGCATCATAAATTCATGACTTCCTAAGGCAACTTGAATGTGAGTGCGAAGAACAAATTTTAAGAGTGTATAATTGTAAGATTTCAAGTCTATAACCTAATTTAGAACCCACGTCTATTAAGTTTTAAGGATGTTGATTTCAAGGAGAATATTTTATCTGAACATGCAAAAATAACACAGGTTCTTGCCTTGTACTTTATCATCAAACAATATAATAAATTATATACGCATACTTTCTTTTCTCCATCCAGCCTAGCTATAATACACTACTGAAAGATAGAGGAGGAATGCTATAGAATATGTAACATGAAAAAAAAATTACTGGTCATAATGAAAACTACAGCAAAAACTGCTGAAACCACAAGTGACATGTGAGCATTTGTGTCCCTAGAATCTAGCAATATAGTAGAGAAAACTAAATAAAGGAGGCTGCTCACATCAACTCAGACCCAATAACATTGAAGGGAAGAAAAATACAAGGTACACACAGCTGCTCGAAGCATGTCTTCCATGATATTCAAAGCCCAACGCCACTGTCCTGCTCGTCCATGTGCATTGATAAGTGCATTGTAAGTTTCAGCATCCGGCTTGCACCTAGAAAAATAAGATAAAAACAATATGAGAATGAGAATTACCGATTCTGCAAAACCAGGCAGCCTTATTAAAATCAATTGAATCACTCACTAATCATTAGCAAACCACAAGAAACCACATTTAGACAGTAATAATAGCAAGCTTCTATCTCATTCAACAGATTCGCGTTCAAGTTGAAATAAAGAGTTAAAGACCATGTGGACTGTGGAGCATAAAAATATGGAACGCACTAGTACTAACAGTGACAGTTTTACCAAGGAAAAAAAGAAAAAAAAAAAACTATACCTCCATTCTTGCATCTCGAAAAACAAACCACGTGCCTGGTCTGTTCGATTATGCCTGGCATTTAACCTTATCATCATATTGTATATATCAGTTCGAGCACAGTAATTTTTCTGATTTTTCATCCAACGAAATACTTGATTACAATGTTCGATGGAACCCGTTCGAGTCAACTCCTACAAAATTAAAATGCAGATTTAGAGTTAGCAACTGGCATATCAAAATAGACTGAAATAATGTAGCAAAAAATTAGCAGCGAAATTATCGAATACGAAGAACATTAGGATATAAGAGACCAAAGCCACCATCCAGAATAAGACATAAGGAAATTATGCAATACCCTAATGAGCACAGGGAAATTCTTGCGGGCAAAGCGGCCGACCCAGTGATTGAGGAGGCCTTCGATATCTTCCCAGAGATTGAGCACCAAAACCATGTCCACTACCTCAGATACCGTCCAGTTCTTCTGGAAGCGTCTGCCTTCAACTCGCAAGCGGTAGTGTTGAGGAATGTCCTGTTTTCGGAGCCCGCTAATTCTGGTGGAGACCTCGTGCTTGCCACTGTCGTAATCCACGAAACCCTGCTTCGTCTCTTTGAACGCTGCGTCGTTCTTTGTTTTCTTCTTCGTCTTCTTGTTGTGGGGGAGAATCGGCGAGTCAAGCCGAGTCGACTCGGCGGCGAGTATAAAATGCGACTGTCGGAGTGCTGCGGCCATTGAAATGGCGCGGGTGATACTGATGGAGCGATTCTGTTGACTGTTGAGGATGACGATGAACTGATAAGGTGTCATGTGAGACAGTGAGAGTGCGAAGCTGGATTTTATATCATAAAGGTCAAAGTGCACTTTTGGTCCCTTAACTTTTGGTAAGGTCTCAATTTGGTCCCTTGACGATGAAATGATTGTTTTTTGTTGGAAATATACTAGTGATTGTTATGCCACTCACTCACAAGAGTTTTTTTTTGTTGGACCTGGCACTCACGAGTTGCCTTAACTAGTTAGCTTGATCTGCAAAAAGCCTACACAAATCTGCGTCCAACTTCACGTCTTCACCAACGTCTCATCTTGTTTTCAAGTTCCACTTAATTTTTATCATATAATCCCTTAATTATTTGTTTGAACCCTTCTTTTAACATAACAGGAAAAGGGGAAAAAACCAAACAAACAAAAAAACTACATAAAACAGAGAGTTCCCATGATATAGCTATTAATCCAAGGCCAGATTTCCTTGATCTTCATCTCATGATTATAATGTGCAATCCTCCATCTGCTCCTGGTTTCCTTGAGCATGACATCAATATCTTCCTTAATGATCTCCACATTCTGGTTGTGAGAACAAAGGTTTCCTCTAGAACAAAACCTTTGCTGACAAACTAACATGGTCTCTGTGGTGCGAGAGTCCTTACTGTATTCTAAGAAAGTTCTGAGACCTTTGAAGAAGGTCTCCTCCAGCTGATACCTGTCATGTTCACAAAAGTAAAACAGCAACATCGGATCGTTATTATTAAAACAGAAGGCAACGAAAATGTTTTTCTTTTCCCTTTTGAACCTTTCTCCAGCCAGTAAGATGTCTCCATCTTTCCAATGGTTGGGGTTTTGGTCTCTTGATTTAACCCTGCCATTGATTTGCCTTGTAACATAAAGATCTTGAGCAGCGAATTTAGAGAAATTCTTCTTGGATATCTGATTTCTCCAAATGTTGATAATAGATTCCGATGCAGGGAGATCCGACTTGAACCTAACCTCATTTCTATGAGTATAAATCGCCCAACAAAACCAAAAAACCTGTTCAGTAAGATCATCAAAATCCCTTTGGTGATGACTGCTCGTGAGAAAGTGGTAAATCCAAGACTTAAAATCTATAGTCGGAAGATATTCATTCCTCAGACCCAAAGGAGAGGCAAACCACGCTGCCCTAGTCATCGGACAGCCAAAAAATAGATGATGTTCATCTTCAATTGTATCACACCCAAAGGCACAATGGCCATCCACTTTGAATTGTTTCCTTAGAAGATTAATGCCCAGAGGAAGACTGTTGTGGATACACTTCCAGATAAATAGAGTGAGTTTTGGGGGTAATTTTGCTTTCCAAAGAGTAGACCAATCAAAATTAGTGGTTATGATTTCCTCACTTCTATTGTTCAGGATATCCCTATAGGCAGTACTGACAGAATAAAGCCCTTCCTTTCCTTTGGTCCAAATTATGGAGTCAGGTCTATCAGTGTGTGAGAGCGGAATTTTCATGATTTCTCTGGCATTTTCTTCACTAAACATATTTATAATTGTCTCTGTGTTCCAACTCTGCCTATTATTGATTAGATCAGCAACTGTCCGAATGCCTTGAATTTCTTGAGTTGGAGTGAACCAAAGATTACTGCCGAGCTTAATACTCTTTCCATTCCCAATTCTCCATCTACAATCTTTGACTATTTCCTCCGCTCTTTTACAGATAGCCCTTGCGAAAGGGGAGGAGAGTGAATTAGTTTTAAACACTAGATTGTCTTTATCACAACAGTATTTTGCCATGAAGATTCTAGAAAGAAGGGTATCCCTATTGTGAATTACTCTCCAAGCTTGTCTTCCCAATAAAGCTTTGTTAAAATCACCGAATCTTCTGATTCCGAGTCCCCCTTTCTGTTTAGGTTGACATATTTTATTCCATGCCATCATATGGGGAGAATTGGGGTTTTGATGATTTCCCCAAAAGAATTTGGCCACAACAGCATCACATTGTTTGGCTTCCTTTACAGAGAGGTTACAATACGAAAGATGGTACACGGGGATGGAGGAGAGGACTGATTTAATGAGGACTACTCTACTTGATTGAGAAAGAAGTTTTGCTTTCCATCCTGAAAGCTTCTTCTGCAGAAGCTCATAAATTTCCTCAAAGTTTTTCCTACTCCTAGTGTCACTATCAATAAAGCTTCCGAGATATTTATTGAACTTATCTACTTTCTTGAAGCAGGAGGCTTTACAGAGGATCTTTTGAAATCTATTGGGAGTATTTGGGCTGAAGGTGATATCAGACTTAGAAGGATTAACAACAAGCCCCGATACTAAGCCAAAAGAAGAGAAAATTTCTTTAAATTTGTTGCAGGAATCTAGATCTGCTTTAAAGAACAACAAGATATCATCAGCATAAATAAGGTGATTTATTGGAGGGGCCGTTCTGGAAATCTTAATTCCTTTTAAAACACCCTTTTGTTGAGCCTTAATTAACAACCCAGATAGGACATTAATGCATAGGATGAACAGGTATGGGGACATGGGATCTCCTTGTCTTAGACCAGCTTTAGGGCAAAAGGACTCAGATAAGTTCCCATTAACCTGAACTCTGAATGAAGTAGTCGATATACATTGGGAGATAAGTTGAATCCAATGCCCTGGGAAATTCATTTCTTTTAAGACCACTAAGAGGAAGTCCCATGAAATTTTGTCGTAAGCTTTGAACAAATCGATTTTCAGGCTTGCCCAGTATCTCTTCCCTTTCCTGCACCTTCTGATATATCTGATAAGTTCATGAGCCACTAAAATGTTATCACTGATCAGCCGACCCTTTGCAAAAGCATTTTGAAAAGGGGTAATGACATCACTCATAATGTGTTGGAGTCTATTGGCCAACGTCTTAGAGATGACTTTGTAAGCCACATTACACAAACTTATGGGTCTAAAGTCCTTAAAGCTTTCTTGTATTTCACCCTTAGGAATAAGAGTGATGATGGTTTGATTGAGAGACTTTAGTAAGTAACCTCTATTGAGAAAGGAAGAAACCATATCAACAAGATCCTTTCCAACTATGGGCCAAAATTCTTGGTAGAAAATGGCAGGGATACCATCAGGACCAGGGGTTTTGTGTCCATTGAGTTGGAAAAGCGCAGTTTCTATTTCCATAACTGTGAAAGGCTTATTGAGGGTTTCAAGATGAGTTGGAAAAGCGCAGTTTCTATTTCCATAACTGTTTGAACCCTTCTAATTAGAAAAGAAAATTGCATTATATAATGAGTTAAACTTTATATTTTTTTTTATGCCTTTCTAATGTTGAGTTATTTATTTTTTATAACTTGTCTTATTATATCAAGCAAGTTAATCTACCCTCAAGAACACAAAATAAATATAAGGATAAATTACACAAAAAAGACCCTGTGATTTGACCCATTTTCAAATAGGGTCCTCGTGGTTTAAAAAGTGTCAAATAGAGTCCTCGTAGTTTACTCCATTAACAAAAAGATCTTGAGGTATATTTTCGTCCAAAATTTGACAAAAATCTTAGCCAAAATACTACTTTAAGATCCTAACTATTATTATGAATCTTTTCTTTGTATCAAAGTCTTTCTCTCATATAAATAGGGAGTCAAACACATAAAAATTAATAGTTAAGGTCTTAAAATAGTATTTTAGTCAAAATTTCCGTCAAATTTTGGACGAAAATATAACTACAGAGCAAGCCACAGGGACCTATTTGACACTTTTTAAACTACAGGAGCCATATTTGAAAATGAGTCAAACCACAAGCCCCTTTTGTGTAATTTACCCTAAATATAAAACTTAAATTAACAACCTTGTTACATAATAAATTGATATCCATCTCAAAACAAAATTGTTAAATACAGCAACAACAGTTTCCATCCGCAGGCAGGCAAACAAAGCCTCGTGCAGCCCCGTTCAGCAGTCATCCCTTTCACAAACCCCAAAATATTTACTGAACAGTGTCAAACAAGAAACCTATAAGAACAACAGAGTCTATTAATTTCATAAAGTTAAGTGATAACTATGATTTCAAGGATCTAATAGAACAACGCCACTATGCGTGAATTCCATTTTGTTAGCCAGCACATTCAAGCGCCGGCCTCGATGAAATCTTCCAACTTACGTACTTTGCTCGGCAGGAAAAGCTTATGCTTTTATAATCTTTTACCTATCATCTTCCTGCTTAGATATTCAGCTGCAGAGATAAAACACAATATTGGAGCAAAGCTAGCAGCAGCAATGCTAAGCTTCTTGGAAATAATTTCTTTTCCAATTTATGCAGATTGCTGCTCATTTATCAACTTCCTTTGAATTTACCCTTCGGCTTGAGTGATTTAGTAGCTCTCATAGGTCCATGAGATGCTGCTTTATACTTCTCACTCGTTGGCTTTGTTCTTCCCTTCCCATCGTTAGTGAAACCTTGACGCTTAACCTCCTTGCCCTTCTTACTTCCTTCTTGTCCTCCTATCTTCGAATTTTTATTATAAGAATGTCTAGCTCTCTTGGTGAAATTTAACTTATCATTGGTAGAAGAGTTGAAAGGATTATTTGAGCTAGACAAGTGACTCTCAGATTTCTTCTCTCTCTTTCTCTTTTTATTTTTAAACTCCTGAGAATCGAAAATCTTGGGCTTCCTCTGCTTTGGCCTATATAAGAAAGGAATGAAAAAGGAAGATTCAGATGGATCTTGCTAGTTCAGCTTCTGTTTGATAATGTTCAAAGAGGAATGAAATTGTATTTTAAAATTCCTAAACAAGCAATTAAACTTGTACCCCTTGGTGGTTGATTCTTCAGGCATGTTTTCCGTATCATTAGTGACATCTACTGTACTGGATCGTCCCTGGCGGTTCTGCAGAAGAACAGAGGCACAATGCATAAAAGTTCCATCAGAAGACTTAAATCAATCGGCATTATATCATTTAACCAAAGAAAAAAAATTCAAATGAACTGCGAAGTAATACAGATTCCAGACAAAATTTTCATGAATCAAGAAGATAAATTGAGCTGATCAGGTAAAAATGAAAAGGCGCCGAAAAAGTCAATAAATAAGATGTGGACAATTTGTTAGAAGATCCAAAACAGACGCAGGCCTATCCGTGGAGGGGAAGAAAGCAAGTCAAACCATTTAGACCAAAAGAAAGAATCAAATAATAGTAAATGGATGGAAGATACACCTTCGCCCACAATACATGTGCATTAACAATTGATTAAATAGTTTTATCAAGGCAGTGAAGAAGAATGAGGATTAAAAAATCTTCATTGCCTCATGTCATCACTGTCTCTTTGCCTTAAAGAATAGACCTCAGTGATTGGGGAGTTGTTTTGATGCATTTGAACTTTAAAGTCCGTGTGTCACAAACTTTCATGCTTTTGCACAAGGGATTCACACTTATGTTCAAGTAATGGGTCCCTTAATTAACACAACCACGAGTACCTCTAGTAATTTCTTGATAAAATCCTTGTATTTCTCAGGGATAACCGGTTTGACAGCCGCAGAACCACACTTGCGTATAATTATCTCAAATATGACAGTGACCTGTAGGAAACCGAAAACAAATGACCACATTATTTTTTTAAGTATACAGATGAGTGAATAATTCTTGACCAGTCCTCCTATTTAAGAGTAATCCAAGCATATAATACAATCACAAAAATATAATTTTGCACATGCCTTTGATCTAAAATGATGTCTGGAGACAGATGACCAAGGGAGGACTTCCGTAACAATATCTGAGAGAAAGTTGTGCAGGTCTTTTGCTGGTAATTCAGATACCATCACTTTGACAAAACCCAAGACAGCCTGTTAAACATGCAGTTCAACTTTAATAAAGAGATGCTCTAACTCAGGCCCCCCTCCCAAAAAAAAAAAAAAAAAGAGATGTTCTAACAGTATTTCTGACATTGAAAATTGAGTACAAAAAACACTCACTTTTATGACTTCAACAGCTTTGGTTTGCAGCAAAGATAAAAGAGAAGGGACAAGATCAGGCACTGAGAGACAGATGTCGATATCCTTGTATACCAATACAGACAGCGCAGACACTGCTCCGCTTTTTACATGGGGAGATGAACCTGAAAGATATCCCATTATCTGAAAATTGTGGAATGTTAGTCACTACTGAAGTACTGATTACTGAAGCATAAAAAACATGAGTAAAAATAAGCACTGGCCCAATCAACTTCATGCTAGAGTGCAATAACCAAATAAAGACTACTGGAAAATGAAAGAGCATACAAGGCTATTAAATAAATAAGAATACCAAGCACTTTTATTGTGCAAATTTTTACCTAGCTAATACGATTGAAGTAGTATTTCATGAAATGTGAAATAACCTATGCGCTTACCATACGGATAAAGTTGTGATATGGCGTAGTCAGGTCACCCTGTGATAAGTCTCTCAACCTACTACTTACATCAAGGAGGGCATCATAAGCTTGTTTCCTAGTTTCATCATTGACCTACATAATACAATTGGATGCCAATTATTATACTTACCACCTCTTTTTGACTTTTCATGACAGTCGAAATTAAACCATCAAAGTTTTGACGAATATCTATAATATAATACATTTAAATCTTACATCCTTTAAAGTGAGAATTATTTCATTGAGAATAAGAAAAGTTTTTGACTCCATCTCCTCCTCCAAGCTCATCTGCAGAATGCATATAACGATTAGTTATCGATTTCATGTAATCCACGTAAAAATATTTAGTATTTGTTATAATTGTGAAAATTTTACAGCTCTCCAATCTCCACCCATCTTTTTCTTCTCACCAAAACCCAAATAAGGTAAGGATCTTGATTATGAACTGCCTCTCAAGAAAAATTCTGGAATCAACTTCTTCAATATAATAGAATATGACCCGGATAATAATAGACGTAATGACGAATTTTAATTAAATAAGCTTAACAAACTCAAATATCGGTAATTGCACTCAACCCTAACTAGTCCTGACTAATTTAGTCATGTTAGCTTTCAGCTTGGCTAGGTTTTGATGCAGATTTCAGTGCCTTGCCCAACAAGGAGCTGGATATTGAAAGTGTATTTCTCCATGGAGCACAAAAAGTTGCCAAAAGTCTCTGAAAGAAATGCTGCATAATGTCATGATTAAGAGACACTGGGATGCTGGTCAGGACCTAATCAATCTATCAAGCAAGCTGCCAAGCCCAAAAAAGCTATTTGTGCCAGGTCCTATTTTACTCGAGCTTGGCTCACCCTTTGAGGAAAAAGGGCCCAAGAACATTCCAGCCCTGCTATTTGTTAAGTTTGGTGTCCATAACCATAAGTGTATATTATATCTTAAAGTTCTCTCTTCTAAAACAAAACATTTACTTTCCATAATTTAGATTGAAAAATATACTTTTAATCACACTTCAGAGCAGTGTATGGATGAAGCCCAAAAAAATGATTCTAGAACCAAGCCCATTTATTACCCTCTAAAATGTCAGCCTCTTGATAAGACCTAGCTTGAACAAATTACAGAAATATTCAATATATTTTTAGAAAAAAATTCTGACCTTCATTGTATGCACTATCAGAGTGCCAAAACAAGCAAATCGACTTCCAAGGCATGCAATGTCACTTGGAGGTTTCAGATTCAATAAGAAATCAATTAGTTTCATATATTGAGAAGAACCAGACAATGTATCTCCCTGCATCATTCAGCAATAATAGTGAGACTGGTACCAATAGAGGGTATGAAACATAATAATCTTGTGCAAATACACACCTCCAAAAGATTTCCTAAAGTGCGGTATGCCTCATAATGAATGCTCTCATTATTTGCCTGAATACCATGCATTCAAGCAGAAGTTCAAACCCTATGAGCTAGTCAAGAGAATTAAAAATATAATAAACAAGTGAAAGGCATAATCCACCTTTCCAAAATACCTGGAAAGAGTTCATAGTTAAATTATATATTGTCTCAATAAGATCATCCTTGGCTCCTTCAACAAGAGCTGATGCAAATTCCAATATCAAATGCCTGAACAAATGAAGTAATAATGACTTCTCAGCTATATCATAATAATACAAAATTGAAAGGCCTAGATTAGTTTAGAGAATCTAGAATTTTCAGGCTGTCCCAATTAATCTGACATTTACTAATGCAAAAAATGATATTTAATATCAGCTAATCAATAAGACAATTGGTTTTAGAACAGGAAATAATTGGCAGGATTGCCCACAATGTTCTTCCAGTGCAGTGTTTCCTAACAAATTACAAAAGGAAAAAAAAAATTAAATGGCCAGTTTCAACAAGGTCTTTAGAAAAAGATAAATACCAAATGCTACGGACGTTATACATGAATATTGTTTTTATAACAAAATGTATAGTCCCAACTCTCAAGCGTCAATTGGCCATCGACGCAATTATTTTTATGAACTTGAATTTCTAATGTTGCTTACTTACCTCTGAGTATCTATCTGTGTGTCACTTGGTTCATTATTTAAAGCTTGGTTGTCACTCAACTGATTTTCAGCTTTATCTTCACAATCTATTAACTGAAACCTCTTCAGTACTGACACAAGAATCTCTTTAACTACAGAAGAATCAGTAACAGAAGCTAGGCATTGGATAGCTCCCTGAAAAAGAAATTATCAAATTACTTATATACTGTCCATATCAAGCAAATATTGAAGATAGTTTAGAGGAGCTTAATAAGTGATAAATATACAACCTTCAAGGGAACTCGATCCTCAGAGAATGAATTAACAAATGAGTCTGATAGTATTTGAAGCAATTGATTAGAACAAGACGCCATAGCTTTCACGTTTCTCGTAGCCACTTTCTTTGAGTAAGCTGGTAAAATTCCAAACTCCAATAAAGAGTCTTCTGCAGCATAGCAATCTGCCTCACTATTCCTAGGGTTGAGTACAGTTCTGTTCTCATTTACAAGAATCTACACAAAATTCAATAACATCTATAAAGACAACATAACTAAAAACAAACGCCCAAATAACATAGATCTATCAGTCAGAAAGAATATGCAAACCTGTAATGCCATAGAAATATTTTCATGCATGGAGGGGTTCTTCTTGAGGATAGTAATCAGAAGATCAGATAAACAAGCAAACTTCTTGTAAGTATCAGTTGCATGACGACAAAAGCTAGGCAGCAATCCCCAGAGCTCATGGGCTCGAGCCAGCAGATCTTGGCTAATTGCTGACCTTTTGACTGGAAGAGAAGAGATTATGTTGAGAGACAGACCAGTAAGCTGAATAATGCTTCTTATTGTTTCATAAAAGTACATAGAGAGATATTTATAGGAAGGAGACCTAGGGAAGAACAGAATAACAACCATAACTACATAACTAACTTACTAAACTTAACTAATAACAGAAAAACAGCCTTAACAAAATCACTAAATAACTGAAGGTTCTCAACAGATTAAATGCACATAAAGTTGGTAAATTAACTGACATTTATAATTAGAATGGCACTAAAAGCAAAAGGTGAAACCTGAAAAAGGGGAAAATGACTACGAACAATTCTGAGACAAGACAGAAGACCAGTCCTCTATAATCCATCACAATATTTTTAATTGAATAAAATGGTTGCACTGTATTTGTCAAATTAGAAGAATAAAATTAACTAATGTACTGAAGTTTACAGAAATCATTGACACGTGCACAGAGCAAACCTGTGACTTGAAACATATCAGCTTTGGATATGAAGCAATGCATAAGCATTTGATAGAATAACCTAAAATTTACGTAAACCACTCAGATTGGGCAATTAAATATTTCAGCCATGACTATATTAAAGTCAAGAATGCTGATTTTACCCTTTTTACAAGTAAACTTTCATCAATTTCCTAAAGTAAAGTTTATACAACCTTTATTTTCTATTATTTAAGAAGGCAGAAGTAATGTTTAGTTCCCAAAAAATCTGGGAGAAAATAAGCAATCAAGGGCCCCGTAGGCTTTCAGGTTAATTAACAGTAGAAAACCATATTAGTTTCCTCCGTCTCTAACCAAAGAAAGGAAAACCATGCACTATGATGAAAGGGTAGTAAGTGGAATAACATTTTCTGAAGCACCAATTTGACAAGTATGGATGCGCAACATAAATTGGAATGATACCTTTTCGACTAGCCTGCTTGAAGGACTTAGCAAGCGGAACAATATGTTCCATGTAGTATGCAAGTGATGCACCAGTAACATAGCGCTTCAAAATTGGTACTAGCCAAATATTTGAATAAGTTAAATTGTGCTCATCAAGAGAGATAGGTACGAGTGTAAGAAATCTCTCCGGCCCCATAGCAAAAACAGCAGAACCAATACACTTCTGAAGCTGCATATCAGGGAAAAATAAACAGATAAAACAGTAATCAGTAGACATTGTTTGACTTTACGAACATACTAAAGCACTTTAAACAGAACAAGTTCACCAAAACAAGGATAAAAATAGGAAGAATGTCAAAAATCGCAAACCATTGACCCAGCGGTTGAACCATTGAACCAGTGACCCGAGCCTTCCACCGGTTCAATGGCCGGTCCGGTTTTTCACACTATGCCCAACACCCAGTGAAAGACTAAATTAAGAGACACTTTACTGAAAAGAAATATCTATGGCCACAAATAAAAAAGGTGAGGTTTGACCCCATAATTGATGTAATCCCAAAAGTTTCATAATAACTGAATAAACTGACACGAATTAGAAAAGGAAATAGTTGCAATACAGAGCACTAACTCCACACCAAAGCCAGGTCTAAGTGGCAATAGCCAAAAAAATCTTTAGTTAGCACTTACATGCTCTGGCTTAGTCCCACCTTTAACAGGGAGGGTCATCAAGTCAGCAAGGTTGTGCACAATATTCTTCATAAGCATAAATGAGATTTCTCCTACAACCAAAAATCACTTAGCAATAAGCATACTTTAACACAATGTGGCCTTAAATTCTTCTCCCCACTCCCCCCAAAAAATAACAAATAAAACAAGAAATTTTGTGATTGAAAGAGAAATAAATAGTAGAATAACAGACGATAAACAATATTGTCTCCAAATATTTACAATTAATATGGAAAGAAAATCACCCATAAAGTAAGCCACATTGATGGTAGGAAGTCTCGTACCTAGCTCAAGAAACAAAACAGATATTACTGACAAAAAATGTTCATTTGGAATTTCATCACCAGTTGAAAGGGCATCCTCGAAAACAGCACACATTGATTTTAGTGCACTGCCTTCAACACTTTCCTGACTTCTGCCATCATATGTTTGATTTGTATCAATTGCTATGCTTAGGGGGCGGACATATCTCTTGAGCACATCCTTCAATATACTTGAAGCCTGTGATGCAGTGTTTGCCTCAAAAGTTAGAAGACCTAATTTCAACAAAGACAACTTGAATCAGAAGACAACGTTCATGAAGTAAAAAGCAAATATAAGATGTAAAATTCAAATAAACTTAAATGGTACCCAACCTCACTAATATCTATTACATTCTATACATTAGTTACTAAATAGAAAACAAAAGATACTTTATGAAGGTTATCACTAGACAAATTCAGCAGGAGTTAGATAAATAGAATATAGCTTTCTTAATAATGTGCCCCCAGTGACAGTCAACAAAATTAACCCCCTAATTCTGCACAAAATAATCAATAAGGAAGGTCAAACTACCGCCCCATGAGTAAATTGACAATTTTTTAAGAGCACGTACAGAAATATATTAATAAAGGAAATCTTGAACTTCTCCTAACAGCTTAAGATTTTGAAATAGATGATTTCTCAACATGGTATCATAGTTTGATACTAACTGCCCTTATTCTTGGGTTAAGTAAAATTTCAACACAGGGTAAGATGGATGAGCTGACACTTCATCCACACTTCAAGCCCAACAGGCTTCTGCTTAAAATAGCATGCTAGAAATATTTCGTACACTATTAGTGGGTCTACTTCTACCACCTTAAGCTTTAGGAATGGTTAATTTCATGACAGAATCGAAGTAATTCAATTGATGCAGTGATATGACCAATTAATTTAAACTCAGGATGATTATTCTTAAGAAAGTGTTGAAGCATTATGGCATTAGTGATGATTAATTGACTTGTAAAATGCAGTATACTAGTGTGTGCAACACAGACCGAAAATGCAGTGATGTGATCCATTTGAACCCAAGATGACTATTCATAAAAAGGTGTTACAGCTTTATGGCTTTAGTGATACTTAGATGTCTGGTAAAATGCAGTATGCTAGTGTGTGCAACACAGACATATAATGCTTTCTAGTATAGTACACAATATAAATTTCTATAACGCAATTCTTCAAGTAAAAGAAAAAAAAAATGAAGAAACATTGTGGTCAGAATCCCAGTATTACCAGCCTACCAGGTGAAATCAGACAGCAGGGAGAAAATAACAACTAGATTTGATGATATCCAATAAAAAAACAATTTCTACATTTTATTAAGAGGGAACATGCATACATACCCACTATAGAGCTGCAAACTATAGGAAGATTCTTGACCCACATGCTTGATTGTCCGGTATGAAGCACATCCAGAGCACGGCTTAACAAGGTTGCTGCACAAATTACACTATCCATGGGATTCTTATCTCCCAAAGACACATAGGAAGCAAGAGAAACCATAATGTTTTCTGTCTCTAGGACTATATTTTCAACTCCCGAAGCTTCAAAAATAGCTTCAATAATTTTGAGAACATGCATTGTGAGTGCTGAGAGCTGTAAGTCTATTAATTTATGTAATTCTGAAAGTATTTTCGAAATGACTTTTGCAGAAAGACAAGGAACAGTAAGCTTAAGTAAATTAAGCACATGAAGGATCTCCAAGTGTTCGGGCTTGGAAATGTCTGTAGTTCTGTCACCAGTTCCAGAACTAACTAAACTTGTTGTCAAAGGCATGTAAGTTTTCAGCACTGACAGAACCAACTTGCTTGCTTCCTTAATAACTCTGGAGTTTTGGAGAGACTTGAAAACCTTCTCAAGAGACTCTTGAGCACATCTTCTTACCTGGAACAAACCAGAAAAATTAACTGAATTTGTTTCATTCTACTGATTATGGTAAGGAGGATAAAATGAAGGCTAAAAAGTTGAAATAAGTATCACCATCTTACAGTGAAAAGTTTTTTTTCCTAAAGACTTTCCTTTTGATGGCATTGGCCAGTGAAATAAAAAATAACCTTTGGTCTTCTAGACAACAGCTTTAAGGCTCGGTTTTTGACCAGTAAGCTTAGTAGATTCTACATAGTGTCAGTTTATATCATACACAATTCAAATGAAGAATAAGACCAGTAAACAAGAGAACAAGACCACTAACTCCAAATGAAGAATAGAACGTTTTATACTTGAACACATATCATACACAATCCACTAATGCATGGATTAATAACTACCAATATGGAAAGGTATGACGCCAATGGGGTACGGCGGAGATGATGTCTTAAACAAGGTCACAACACAATGTTGATTGCACTATAACTAAGCATTAACATCCTGATAAGCATACACAGAAAATGATGGGAAAAAAAAAAAGGAAACGAAGGTATACCTTGGGACGCTTATCAATGGAAAACTTCAGCAGTGTATGGAAACCCAATTTGACCGTATCCCAATCTTCTAAGTCACAAAACCCAACCAAAACCCCTAAACACTTTACGGCAGCCCTCACAGTCGAAACAGCCAATCCCTCCCTCTCTCTCTCCGACACCTTGACCAGCAAATCAACCGCCTCACTCGCATTAACTGTTGCGATTCCGCCGGGTGACACCAAAGGTAGGTCGATAGCCATGAAGGACAATAGTGCAGAGAGGGCCGTAGGGTCCAAGGAGTCGGAAGCAGAGGCAGAATCAAGCGCAGAAATGGCGGCGGCAAAATAAGCAGTCGGAGTGAGAGGAAGAGACTCGGCGGCGAGATTGGCGCGCATTGCGGCGGCGGTGGCGACAAGGTGGCGGTGTTGCGGCGCGCCGGAGTTGGCGTAACGGGACATGAGCTGCTGGCAAAGGTCCGAACCATCCTTGAATGCTTCTGTGTGTTCTTCTTCCATGACTATCGGATTTTTTGGCTGATCAGCTGCTTCGTCGGAAGCTTTGGATCCCCGCGAGTGGAAGAACAAGGAAGACGAAAAGAGACCAAGGGTTTAAGACTTTAAGATTTAGCTTCTTTTTTTTTCCAAAAACTAATTTTCTTTTGGTTAAAGGTTCATTTTGGTCCTACCTGATGTTCATTTTGGTCCTCAATGTATGTCCTAATGTTCATTTTGGTCCATTATGTTTCAAAATATTTAAATTGGTCATAAATGTTGGCAAAATGTTTCATTTTTGTCTAAACTATTGAATATATTTCGTTTCTAATTCAAACATGACGATTTTAGAGCTACGTATTGTTCTCAAAGAGTACTCTCTATCTGGGTCGTCAACAAACAATGTCAAATAAGCAAAGTTGATCATATCTCTCTCGTTTCAAATTCGAATGCAACAAATTTAGAGCTACGAATTCCTCTTAACAAGTCCTTTGATAACTTGAAATGAGAGACGAGATAAATATGACTAAATTCAATTATTTGGGACTAAAATGAAATATTTTACCAACATTTGGACTAAAATGAAAGATTTTGTCAACATTTAGGACTAATTTAAACATTTTGAAACATAATGGACCAAAATAAACACTAGGGCATACATTTAGGACCAAAATGACTCTTTGACCTTTTCTGTTCCGGCCAAAAACAATTCTTTTCTCGTTTTTTTTCCTACAATAATCTTTGAAAAACAAAAACACCTATAGGCAGTTCGGCCTTTAGGCCTCTTTCCTCCACCCAAAAAAAAATATATATAGGCTTCTCTGCTGATCCACGTGAAAGAGAAATCATCTAATTTTTTTTATCTTTTTGACAAGAAAATCATCTAATTCTTTTTCTTTTTTTTTTTGGCCCAGAGAAAATCATTTAATTCACTCGTAGGCATCTGACCAAAAAAACAGAATCGTTGGCAAGTGGCAACTCTCAAGATTTTCGGCATGCGATCTTTTCAAAATTCAATTAAAACTTTGATTGGCAAATGAATTCTAGGTGCCTCTAAATCATAGAAAGTAATTTCAAGTGTGCTCCGAATTTTTTTTTCGTGTAATGTCAGATCAATATTCAATAATGTTAAAATCATTAACAGCAAATGATATCAGTTTTTTTATATAATTTATACAAAATGTGAAAATTTTATAATATAATTGACATTAATATTAATATCTAAGGTTTAAACTAAAGTAAATCTAAAACAAATAAAACGAAGAAGAAGAGGGAAAAAAATCTCTTGTTACATCAATATTTGTGGATTGTGGTTAAGAATTGTGAGTTTGTGACAACATTAAAGTTTTGATTCAACACTGAGTCAAATATAAAATAATAATAAACAAAATTGGGTACAATTAAGACTAGTGTATAAATATTGAGATACACATATAATTATTAGTACCTTTGCCATTAAGTTTTTAAGCAAATTACATCGACAGGAACAATTGGACGGGTGTAAAAGTAAAACACACATGATGGGAAGGTAGAACAATAGAATGGATTACATTTGGTCTTGCATTAAAAAAACGCACATATGAACACAAATGACGAATGACACAAAATGGCATTGGCACAATGATAAGAATGAGGAACAGCTAAAAATGGGGACGAAAAACGAAACACAAAACCCTCTTTCAAAGCTCATATGATTCATTACCCAATTGGATTTTGCCACTTCATATATAAACTATATAAGTTTAATATATNCCACTCATTCTCTCCATATGAGGTAATTTCAAATTGGTCCTAAATATTTTATTTATTTTAGATGAGTCTTACATATTTTTATAATTTCTCAAATTGGTCCCAAACTTACTCTTTTTATCAATATAAAAATTTAACATAATCTTCAACTTTAAATCAATTCAAACGTTACATACATATTGGCGTGCCACGCCAAACCCCTAGTATATATATATATATGTGTGTGTCAAATAGTTATTCTGATCATTACATTATATTGACGTGTCAAATTTATTTTGATCTTAAAATTCATGTTTATTTTTTTTTTATATTTTTACATTTTATTTTGTGATACGGTAGAGCCCAATCTCCTTTGGTTATGGCTAACACGGCCTCCCCCAAGGTCATTACCGACGACTGGAGTCACCCCACACCCGACCGAGCTACCAAGATGTCATTATAGAGACGGTTAAAGTAGTAACAGACCCTCTCTTCCAACGGTACATGATCCCTACCTCCAACCTATATAAATGGGACTCCAGGTAACATCTATCAATATATTGACTTAATCATTGGAGACTCTCTTGGGGACCAACCCCCCAATGAAGTTAGTACAAGACCGATGGACGTTAACAGTTTGAGTAGCGATATCAAGTTGAAAATGTGATTTCTTATAACTTTTTGTTGTTTTTTTTAATATGGTCAAATAATTAAATTATTTCTCAAATATATATCATAATAAATATATTTAACAAATAAAAACCTTTCCTCTTTAGTTCTAAATTAGAAATAAATGTGATTGACAACTAGTAAAAAAAAATGTTTTTATCGTCCACACACTTATTATGATAATAGCAAAAAAATTATTATTTATTATGACATATATAAAAAGAAAAAATTTCAATCTCAACTATACAGATTATAAATAACGACATAAATTAAACAAAATCACATTTTGAACTAAAATAAATATAAAAATTTAAGAATTAAAATAAAATAAAAAGTTGTTTAGGACAACCAAAGAATGAAAGTGACAGCATAATTTGAAAATCAAACAAATATTTGACAAGTCCATATATATACTTCTGGCCAAGTGATTTTGCGCATTGATAACAAGAAAACATACATATTGAGTATATACACGAATGTAAAGCTAAGTTGGTTAGCTGTCAATGGGTTTAACATATAAGATAACCTAAAATTGACCCAATTGTAGATATATATCCATCGATGGTTGTCAATGGAGGCACCATGTGCATGTAGACTTATAGATATATAAGCACATGAACTATTGCGGAGATTCCTTTTGTTAATGTTTCTTTTAATTAATTCATACTTCATTCTTGGCAACGATTGCGGATGTTGCTAATGATTAATATCTAAATTATTATACATGAACTATTGTCTCATTCTGTGTTCTGATTCTATTATGAATAAATTCAATCAACATTTCACGAGCTAGCTAGATCCTCGAAACACAAATTAAATCAGCTCCGTTATAATTGAGCTTATATAACAACACCGATTAAGGAATCAATTTTGATAGGAATGATGGCGAACAAATTAAATATTTGTGGGGAATCATTTTGTAGATGACCACATCAACAATAAAAGTTATTGTAATAATGGTAAGGGCAGTGATGTTGTGGTAACTAGCCATAAATAAAAGAAAAAATACCTTATGTGGTCCTTAGATTTATACTTAATGAATGAATTAATCATTGAATAGTTAAAATATACAATTCAGTCACTAAAAATAATTTGGCCTGTGACGATTAATTAATTATTGAATTTGAACTAATTTTATATTTTTTACTATTAAATNGCCATATAATATAAGATATATATATATATATTAAGATATGGAATGAAAAGATAACTAAATAGAGCTGAATGTGAGTGTGACACACACAAATATAAGTCATCATTGAACCATCCTAGTTGAAAACTGCCCGTGCTTATAGACAAAGGCGCTAAGTTATTTTTCTATTTCTTATAATTTTAGCTCTCATTAGGCAAAGACGCTAAGCTATTTTTCAATTTCTTATTTTAACTCTCATTACTCATTTGGTAATTTATAACTAAATTAAATGGTAGGATAAAGATAAATCACACCAATCACAACAAAAAAAAATAACAAATAAACAGAAGTTAATTAAAACATCTAAAAAAATGATAGATAATTTGATGTTTTATTCAAGCAAACAAAACACTATATTAAAAGTGCAAATTTATTTATTTATTTTATCATATTAACAAAATTAGTGAATAATGATGTTTCTTTTTTTTGCCGGAGAATAATGATGATTTGAATTCAAGTTTAACGTCGATTCTAATATTGACAAGGGTAATGTTATAAGAAGTTCGATAACTTAATCCTCCGATTTTTTTGTCTCTCTTCTTCTTCGTTTATTTATTTATTTTTATTCTTTGATTTAATTATTATTTTGAGAACCTTTGCCAAATCAAATGTAAAAATTCAAGAGCTGAAACACTCACCCGCTCCCCATACATAATCTATTGACGAATTAGTTACTATAAAGTATAATCAAATTATTATAGCTCTAATTATGACAATGGCACAATGCTAATTAATATATATAATTTCAATTGAAATAGTTTGCTAAGTATAACAAAATCTATGGAATAGAGTATTATCTTACTATTAATGAAATCTTAAATTATCATTGAAATTCAGTATAAATAGAATAGAATAGGGAGGAATATGATGTGTCATGTGTGGTAGAGAGAAAAGAGATGTACTTAAGAACATAGAAGGAAGATGTGAAGTGTGTGTGAGAGAGACAGAGGTTGGTTTCATGGAAGCTTCCAAGTGGCTCGTACTCTGAATACGGGGCTCTAAATAATGCTCTTGTTTTCACCCACGATCCCACATTAATTTACAATCGAGTAAACTATCAAATTGGTCCTTGAATTATTGCCTCGCTGACAGATTGGTCCCCGAATTTAAGAAATTGACAAATAGGTCCCCGAATTTTTCTAACGAGTCAAATAGGTCCTTGAATTTTTCTATCGTTAGTCAAATAGGTCCCCGAATAACATGCACAGAATGACCTATTTGATAAATGTTAGAAAAATTCGGGGACCTATTTGTCAATTTCCTAAATTCGGGGACTAATCTGTCAGCGAGTCAATAATCCAGGGACCAATTTAGTAGTTTACTCATTTACAATCTTCTGCCTTCCTTCTCTTTATTGAGATCATTCTAAAATTTTAACTCCTATCATTTTTCAATCACGGATTCACGGTTATGTAAGATGTGCGGGAGAGTCTTGTTAGTAAAGTTGATTCATCAAATGATATCGTTTTCTCCTAATTTTTGGATTTTACATATTTTGCACTGTCCTATATTTTTTTTTTGGCCAAACACTGTTCTAGTATTTGAAATATAAATATTGATACAAACACGGAACATATCCTGAGATATATGGGCATATCAATTTTGTAAAATTATAATAATAGGTAAAAAATAAGAGACAACTAGAAAGTTTTACAAATATATATTGATAATTTTTTTAAAAAAATGTAGTATCTAAGTTGTGATACATTTATATGTAGATGTGACAATTTAAGTAATATTTAGAGCATTCGTCTCAATCTATTGTAAAAATTATCTGATATTTAATATATATCAAATA